>PVIC010021875.1:0-28162 GCA_004025085.1 Thryonomys swinderianus
TTAGTCTGCAGCTCCTTAAATGTGTTACTGGAATAGTGTGTACTAAAGAGTTTATTTCTGATTGGGTTTGTCAACCTTATTAAGTTCCCATATATTAATAAGACTGGCCTTTGAACTCTGTTCTGCTGGACTGTTCTTCGTCTTTAGAGACACCCGATGTTTTTTTCCCATGACCATTTAATACTTTTAGAATATCTTTTCCAGAATGAAGACCCAGCCTGTCCCAACTTTCAAGGAAATAGTTTGTTAGAATTGTACCAACATAGCTGTAGTGCCTGTCATGAGATGTGTTCAGACATTTCAGCCCACACGTAGTGAGTGATCTTGTGCTCCTCTGAATGATGAGTATTCATTTTCTATTACACTCACTTCACTTCTTGAAAAATTTGGGTCAACTTTTATACATTTCTTGTATCACTACTCCAGTTTCATATCATTATATCCTGTATTTCAACTAGATCATAAACTGCTAAATAGGCGGGAAGTATTTCTTTGTCTTTGGATCTCCGGGGGTAGTCGTTGCTAGCACAGGACCCAGAATCATAATTAGAACATGATGTAGTGAGCACTTACTAAATCTTTACAGTACTTTTGATCTGATAGATGAATGGCTTCAGATAATTTTACTATAAAAACAGACCAACTTACAAAGGAGTGAAGTACAGTTTGTACATGTATGTTTGAACATAACCACATCTTCTGCACTCAAGATTTTTTTCTAGACTTTTTGTTAATCTGATTTTCTCCATATTTGGAGAAACTTTTAACATGCTAGTTCTTTTTCTTTCCTCTTAATTTAATAAACTATGAAAAGCACTATGCTAAATCAGTCATAGGCAGTACAAAGTAATACGTTATAATTAGGATTCCATTAACATTTAATTAGGATTCATTATCAAATTGGCGCCTCTGGCTTCTGGTCTCTGACTAATCTTGAAACAGATTCTGTTTTTGTGGACAAATATTAGCTTGTAAATAATTAGAGTATTCAACTAAACTAAAGCTTTTCTTTAACTCTCTTTCTAAGGTAGCTCCCCAAGTACAGACCGATCTAATAAGATTTATCCACTGTGGATCAAAGTCTGATGAAAATTGAGATCATCTTTCTGTTCACAGATCTGTCAGGAATTTAAGAACCTGTTTGAATTACTACTATACAGGCCTACATCTGATATCACTCTGCTAATTCAAGAGTGTCAGAAGTGCCATAACAGACTCACTGATTTATTTTGTTTTATTTTGTTTGGGGTTTTTTTTGGTACCAGGAATTGATCTCATGACCCTGTTGTACTTGTGAGTTGCTGGAACCAACCACTGAGCTAGATCCTCTGCCCCTAACAGACTCATTGCCAGCTGCGCCCTGCAGAATCTTAATTGTAGCTAGAATGTGGCTCATTCTTGTGTTACTTGGGTTGGGGAGTCCATTTTCATTCCCATTAGCTGGTTTGACACATTTAATATTCTTCCTCTATTTTACCACAAATTTAACATTGTTTAAAAGCAGCAGATTATAGATGTAAAAGTATTTTTAATTAAAAGCGTCTGTAGACATAACTATAGCATGGTGAGGGGTTTGGAGTGTGTGTGTGTGTGTGTGTGTTTAACTATTTAGACTTAACCATTATCGCTTCCTCACTCTTTCCATCTTCCTGTTTTCTTCAGTACTGAACACTGAATAGATGGTAACTGATAGTCAAGGTCCTTTTACCTGTCAGTTTACCCCCAATATTCCTCCCTTTGGTAACAGATTCTTCTAGCCTTTTTCTTCTGACCTTTTTGTCCAGCTCTGTTTGTTCTTGGTCCTTTTAGTGCTTCCTCTTCACCCATTATCCATGCACGAGGAAGTTTGTATTGCTGTCTGTGTATGAATAAGGCTAAAGCTACATGAATTAATCATGAGCTAAAACATATATTCTAATTTGCTGCAGCCAAAAAAAAAAAATACCCTAAGAACGTCATCCTCTTATGTGATATCAAGAAAGCCCATTGTGAAGCAAACCAAATGATTTATAGAAACCATCAGGAGGACTGAGTGTAAGAGACGGAGCTGTCTGCGGGGTGGGAGCAAGCGACCAGGACGGAGAAGTGCTTCGCAGCCTCCACCTCTCGGGCCCTTGTCTAGCACTTCCTGTGGTTATCAGGCTCCTGAAGGCGTTGGCTCTTCCTCCTCCACCAGCTCGCCAGCTCGCTGTGCCCCTGGGAGTGGTGCTGTTTGAAAACAGTGGTGCAGGAGGAGCCCAGGTCTGTAGAGTGAGAGCAGGAGCGCCACCATTGGCCCTGGAGGCGGAGCGAGCGCAGGCCGCATCAGGCACGGACTTCACCTCCGCATGGTCCTGCGGGACGCGGTGCCGGAGCCACATGCAGGCCACGAGGACCCACTAGGGGATCTGTGACCTGGGGAGACGCTGTGGGAATTTGCAAGAGGCCTTTCCGGGAAAAGGCTGGGCTAGAAATGAGTGCCGTGCACGTAAGGCAACAGGTACTGCGCTCAGAAAAGTCTGCGCTGGCGGAAATGCCGCTCCGAGAGTTGTCAGGCTAGCGGGGCTCCCGTGTGTCTTACGATAGAAACAAAAACCCAGCACGGTAGGGAATGAAAAGGCATTCTGTGGGCTAGTGGTTTTCCTAAGACTTATTCCTGAGAGTTAAGAAACAACTGCTACTGTAGTAATACCTCATTTAATAAAGTGGCTGCGTTCCAGCATAGCTCGTGAAGTTGCTTTTGTTACGAGAGAACTGATACAGAAAGCATGGGATTACACTCCAGAATTTCAACTAAAAAATGCTCCATAGCTAGAAAATCATCTGGTGGATTGATGGAAAGGAACATATCAAACTCACTGAGCTCATGAAACCTGCCCACGTTGAATAGGCCCTCAGCTTTCTGTTCGCTCGTAACGTTCTGTCGATAGCCTGGTATCCTCAGTTCGTCCTTTTGACTGGCCTGCCGTTCCCACCCCACGCATGTGATCTCGGTGTCTCAGTGTGTCCTCTGAAACTGTCATCTCAGGTTGCCTGACACCCGGGACAACACGAGCCTTTGAACGGGTGCAGGGTACCAGGCAGAACCGGCTTAACAAAGTATGACTGGTGCCCACAGAGAGGAGGTGCAGAAGCCTGGCCCCTTCTCCGGTCTGGAGGGTTGTTAAGCACAGTTCCTCTCTACACTCTTCCCTTCTGAACTTTCTGCAGGGGGTTTTTTCATAGTCTCCTCCCAAAGCAGAACCACCCCAGACACAGCGTCATTCAGTTTTTCTTTTCTACATATTCAGTTTACTTACTAAACATAATTACTGAGCTCATTGAAGAAGTGAATAGGCGAAAATTCTGCGTCTGGTGCTTCCTTTCAGCAGAGGGGAAGTGGATCGGAACCAAGCAGGGCGTGAAGGGCACGGGGGGTGGGGTAGTGTGGCTCAGCACTGGGGCACTGTGGTATTTGGGGATCACAGAGCCACACAGTCCACAAAAGAGACTTCAGGATAGTCTCAAGAGAGTCGTGTGGTCAGGAAGGCAGGAGGGAGGGAGAGTCGCGGGTCTGATAATGTGAGGGTCACTGAGCAGTTTTGGCACAGTGAGGATTCGAGCTGAACTGGCATAGGTTCAAGAGAGCAGGGGTGAGGACTGGAGGCGGCATGGGCAGCTTGTGATGGGCAGCTGTGGGGGGAGCACAGAGAGCGGGAGGGAGGCCCCACAGGCCCCTGGGCCAGACGGCAGGGCCCATCAGCCAGCGTCAGCAGGCGGTGACGAGAGACAGCGCCCTGAGTAGGGTGGGCCCGCCTGCCCGTGTAGAGAAGAAAGGGCACTTCCATGATAGTCGGGGTTGGGGGACATGTAAGAACTTAGAGAAGCTTCTCGTCACTTATTTTCTGGGAGAAATAAGATGAAGAATGGTGAGGATGCACTGGACGTTTGAGAGAAAAGCACACGCTTGAAAATTCTCAAATTAAGCAGAGGGGGCACAGGAAGACTAAGAAATACTACTGATGAGTGCCGCTGAGGGCTCGTTTCTGTCCGATGGCCACACTTCACCAGAAATCCCCATTAACCTCCATTTTTAGCCCTACCACTGCCATCTCGAATAATGACACTAGAACATGTGCCTCCTAGGCTCTAGCGAGTTTCTGGGGCTGGGATCCCCAGAACACCTCCAGCGGCCAGTTTGACGTGTAATGTGACAAGGAGCAAAACCTCAGACGCTGAGCATCCAAGTTTAGTTTAGCTTCTTTGCTTTATGGGTCTTCGGTAAAGAATTCACATGGTGGCTGGGAATTTAGCTCAGTGGCACTGTGCCCGCCTTGCAAGTTTTACGTCATGAGTTCAATCCCAGGTACTGCTCCCCCCCCCAAATTTTTTTAAGCTGGGAAAGGTAAATTACAATGGTGTAAAACATGCAAGAAGACAATCAGATTACTTTCTGGTTATGCACTGAGAGTCGACCGAACAGTTTAGACTCTAATCTGTGCACCTCTGAGTACAGTCAGCTGACCGATCAGCTTGTCTGAAAACGAGGCTTTCCCCGCTTTGGAATCGCGGAGAGGTGCCAGGCGGGAGAGCACCCCGCACTGCGCTAGCCGCGTCCACACTTCCGCCCGGCTGACAACCTCTGCAGCCACCGCGGCACACAAAGGAGACTTTGGTACGAGCCGTCCCGCACCATTGGTGATGTCAGCGCCGCAGTGGGATGTGAGGGACGGGCTTGGGGTTCTAGTGGTGAAAGTAGTCTATTCAGCAGTGGATTATGTTAAACTGCTTGGCAAATACTCTAAGAATTCCTGGATCGCAGCATTGATTAAAAGCAACAATGTACTTCCTACTCTGAATTCCTAAGTGGATGAATGCTCCATTGTAATGTTCCCATTGAGTGCAGGGGAGACTTGTATGGGGCCCCACTGAGTAACCGAACAGATCAGTCACTGGCTTCTAAAACTGATCTCAGGGCACGTGGTCTCTCAGTTTTTTAATTTTTATTCTATGTCAGTGCTAATTATTTATAATTTCCTGAAAAGTAGTACATCGATTGATCCTTTTTCCTTTCTAGACAGTAATGAGAAAACATGTAACTGTATGTGACTGAAAGAAATTAAGATTGTCAAAACTGTAAAATGTCAAAGTGAACTTAAGAGCAATCAGTTAATTAGGGGAAGTGCCTGTTAGCCAGGGAAGGCAAAAATGATGCAGCCCTGTAATACAGGGGCTGCCTGTATGTTTATTGAAGTCACTAGGAAAATATGGTTTCCAATAAAATGTTAACAAAAATACCGTTGAAAATAATAAATATTGAATAAATTTTGTATTTATTTCAAACTTTAAATACTTTGTTTTCTAACATTTTGGTTTGAGAATCCAAGCACCTCAGAGTACGTAAAATTAGACTGTTGCATACAGTACAGATTTGGGATACTATATCACTTTAAGTGTTTCTAGGGCAAATATTTAAGAAGCTTTTAAAAAATCACGGCTTTTAGAATTTACTTGTGGTAAAAATGTGTCCGTTTTAGGTGTAGAACTAGATATGCTTTGATAGATGGGTAGAGTCACATAACTAACACTATAGTCAAAATACAGATCTCTTCTGAAAGTTCCGTCCCCACCTGCATTTCAGCCCCTCCCCTGAGGCCTGGTTTCCCCTGGGCTTCTTTCTGTTTTGCTTTTTCCAGGTTTTTATATAAAAGGAATTATATAGTATGCACCTTCCTGTTAGTAAGTTTTTAAGTTCCATCCATATTGTTGCACATATCAATAATCGATTCCTCACCACAATCTGTTTCCCTCTTCCTGGACGGATCAGCATGTGAACTGCTTTTGGCTTTAGGGCTTCAGGTATAAAGCTGCAAGTACCTCCCCAGTGCTGGGGCTACAGGCTTGCACCTCCATGCACAGCACCTTTTAAGCCCAACCTGAGCCGGTGAACACTGGTGTGAGAAGGTGGTGCTGTGTCCCTGCTTGTGCACCAACTCACTCGGAGACACGCCTCTCTACACATCCAGGCTGCAGCCACCGGATTTCCCATTCTCCCTCTGACCGCTGTGGTTATCCCATGTATCAAGGTTCCGACAGACACGGACCCGTGTTAGACAGTCTAGTACCAACAGAAAGGATACTTGCGTATCTGTCCCTTCCATTTCCTAGTGATCCTTCCCCAATGTACAAAGGTTGTCATGTGCATAAGAGCATCAAATTGTTTTCAACTTAAATTATTCAATAAATTGAGTAGGCAACATTCACTGATCCTGTACTAAAGGTGATGCCTTGATACCCGGCCATGCACACCAAGTGAGACTCCCTGGGACTTTGCTCGTGCTCAGCTGCAAGGCGGGATTAAGAATCATGACTTCTGTTCCTCGTTAGGGACCAGAGCTCCGCGGTTGGTGGAAACTACTACAAAAGTGGCAGGTCCAGGGCGTGGTGGCTCACACCTGTCATCCCAGCACTCGGGAGGCAGAGACAGGAGGACTGCTGAGTTCGAGGCTTGCCTAGGCTACATAGGGAGCTCAGGGCCAGCCTGAACTACAAAGCGAGACCCTGTCTCAAAAAAAAAAAAAAAATAGTGGCAGCTCTGCATTTTTCCATAGGAACTTGGAATTCACTTTCGGGAAGGTTTAGAAAATGAAATGTCTGTTTTCTATGTAGCTATTGTTAATAATGAGGTGATCTTGCTCTTTATTCTCAGAATGCTATTTTCTAACCCAAAACTGTAGCAAAATTTTAGAAAAAATTTCTTTCCCCAAAATGAAGACTAGCAGAAAAAGTAATCCTCAGTGTTCAGTATTTTTTTAATGCATACTATACTAGTCTTCCAGGCTGCTATTAAAAAATTACCATGTTTTTAAAATGAAAAATTAATTTCCTTAGACTTTTAGGAAGCAAAAGTCTGAAATCACAGAGATGGCCAGAGTCAAGAGCACCTCCCAAGGCTCTAGGGGAGACTTCTTCCTCACCTATTGTGTGGACACTGGTAGCCCTAGGATTCTTTAGCTTGTCCCTGCATAATTCCCTGTATCTCTGAGTGGCCAAGTCCACTGTATAGCCCTTTCTGTCCCTTCAGAACATCCCTTATTGAATTTAGAGCATACCCTAGTCCAGGATGATCTCATCTTACCTCCAAATAAAATCATATTCTGAAGTCCTAGTGGCCATGAATTTGGGAGGACCACTATTCGACATTCTTAAAATGCTTGTTTTCATTCCTAATGTACTTTATTTAACCCAGTTTAAATGTCAGGATTAGTAGCTATTCCTCCAGGTGTTTCTGACCATTTATACAGCAGGTTGAGTTAGTATGGCAGTCACTGTTTTATGTTGCTGTGGATAATATTCATGTCCCGTCCAAATTCATAGGTTGATGCCTGGATCCCCAGTGTGGTGGTATTAGGCACAAGGCCTTTGGAGCTAATTAGTCTTTGAGAGCGAAGTCCTCGTGACTGAGATTAGTGCTGTTACAAGAAAAGACATGCGCTGGAGGAGGAGAGGCGACCATCTGCAAACCAGACACAGGACCTGCTGACACCTCAGTGTTCGAGTTCCCAGCCCCAAAACTGTGAGCAGTAGTATGTGTTGTGTGAGTCACCAGGCTGCAGTAAATTATCGTAGCCGTCCACACGGACCGAGCTGTGTGCCGGGTCAGAGGAACTGACTGCGAGAGCAGAGCGTTTCCCTCCACTCCATGTCTCCCCACGAGTATTCGCAAAGGAAAGTCTGCTGCTTGACACTCAATCTTACCTGGCCAGTTCAACCCTGCCCCTGCCCCTTCTGCTACTCATGTGGAGCAGTTATTTAGTAAACACTGGGCTACAGTAGCAACCCTGACCTTTACTTTCTGTGGAAAAAAAAGCTTACTAAAAATACTTATCCTTTCACCTCAAACCTCTACTGGCCCATACTGTATTGCTACCTTGGGAGAATCTGCCTTAAGAATATTGTCAACACAGAGGTTGGTAAAGTTTGGGGGATGTTTAGAAGAGCCCTTAATCAGTCATGTCTAAGGAATAAAAGACACAGGATATTATTATATAAAGTGTTCTTCCTTGTATTGGCAATTGATTCTAGATTCCTTGGTCTGCAAACAACAAGTAAGCAAATAAACATAAGGTAAGGAACCGCTGTTCAAAACTAAGAACTGAAGTTTATAGAGACTGCCCCCTGTGTGGTTTTCTGGTCACTTAAAAGGAATTAGGATGCTTTGGTCCATTTCCAGTTTTGTGGGTTTGGGTTTTTTGGGGTTTTTTTTTGTGACAAGGTCTCACTTTCTAGTTCAGGCTGGCCTTGAGCTCTCTATGTAGCTCAAGCAAGCCTCGAACTCAGCAGTTGGGATGACAGGCATGAGCCACCAAACCTGGCTGGCATTTATGGTATGTGGTACTGATTGCTGGTGGGTGTGAACCACCACATCCAGTATTGTTGTATGTGGTTACCGGGGATCGAACCAGGGAACTTGCACTTGCTAGGCAGGCACTGGAACCACTGAGCTAAATTTCTGGCCCCAATTTTGTGTAATTTTAACATCTGTCTGAAATAAGGAAAGAAAGGTAAAAAAAGAAGAATGGAGGAAAAGCAAAAAATGTAACCTATTTTTGCCCAGAAGTATCAAAATTGTACATGGTATTATCAGTATATCCTCTGTCTTCTTTGAAACTTACCTTTCTGAATTACATAGAATCCATTTTATCTTTTTTTTAATTTCAAAAGTACTCTATACACTGTATAAAGAATAGAACCTATTGTTCTTGTATTTTGCAAGAATGAGAGAATGGCTGTCTTGCTGTTGAGCTACATGTAACCTTATTCTTTTCCCTCTCAGTAGAAAAGTTACCAGTTCCATCAGATTCTCTCTTGCACACCAGCACCATGGCAGCTTTTCTACAGTAAAGAGCTGGGCATACAAGACACCCACGTTTGAGGTATCTGACCCCAGAATAGTCCCTGGATTGATCTGTATTTTTACCACCACCACCTCTCTTTGTTCTAGTGAGGCCTCTGAGCTACAAGGATAAAGAAGGAATTATGGGAGTTTCCATTAAGAGATGGAAAAGCCATGAAGTGTCACCCTGGGTGGAATAATTAATTTGGTCATTTGGGTGGGGTAGGATGTGGATTAATAGCCTCTACTCTGGGATGCCTGTACCCATGCTTGAGTCAGTCTTTGTTGACCTACAAGATCTTGTTTTAACAAAGTTCCCAATTCTCCACCAGGCTGAGGCCAACTGTACTGCACGGGAATTCTGCTTTCCAAGTGGTTGAAAACAAGATAGCTAATACCTGGGTCCTTGGAGGAGAGGACTCAGCCGAAGCAGCCTGGCAGCTGCCTGAGGATCAAAGCGGCTCCCGGGCACAACCCAGGGCCAGGGAAAGGCAAACCCACCTGAGGCCAGAGACATTTTCCAAAGTGAAAAGAATAAAGTTGGAGAGAACACTGTGTCATGTGCGGAGTAACATAGCCGATTACAGAGGGTAGGTAGTAACATTCACTTTCCATCCAGGACTTATCTGTACAGTTTTCAGCCATCCTGGCACTACCCTATACTGTATTTGCTAGGTTTTCAAGACTGTAATTTAGATGTTCCACTGCAGTTTAATAGCTACCACGAAGTAGATGGGGGGGCTCCCTTCTGATCTGGTAAACGGATCGATTAAATGTCATCCAGTAGTGGATGGTAGAAATGTACATAAGCGCAATTCCTATAAAGTTTCTGTAAAGCTCTGTTAATCAGGACCTATGCATGAGGCATTTAAGAGATGAAAATGTAGTGCAGGATTAAAAGAAATTCTTCATAAACAGAAGACTCTAACAAAATATAGTTTAATATAATTTGCTCTTACAGACTAGCTGACAAACTCCTTTTGGTTTTTTTTAGCCCTTCAAGGGAAACATTTCCATTTTGGAAAAGAGGAGCCTGAGGGAAGTTAAATAACTTGCAGAAGGTCAGCCTTACCTTTAGCTCCTGTTCTCAGCACACAGCTCTGAGAAAGTAGAACTGCACAGTGGGAAGAATTTGAGTTACACAGAACTGACAACTAGCTTATGTGATCTTCAGCAAGTGACTTAATTCTTCTGTGGCTTAGTTTCTATAGCTGTTAAGAGGAGTGAGATCTCAAGGATTGGTATGATAGACATGACTGTGGACCCTGATAAAGTCCACAAAGGCAGAGATACTGGATGACAGCTCTGTCTGGTGCACTTAAGTGCTACACAGACAACTTGCTGAAGGAGCAGTGCTGGCTCACACTTAACAGGCCCTCAGTAGGAAATACCCAAGCGGATCATTAGTCATCTTCAGTCCTCACATTGAAGAGTAGAGACTATAATATAATAATGTGTGGTCTCTGGCCTCATCTATTCCAAAAACCAGAAAATTACCAGATCACACATGTGCTAACACTTCTTTTTTTGTCCACCTTATTGATCCCCACCCATGTGTTTTAGCAAAATCTAAAGCAATCTGTTGAGGCCAACCATAAGGTAGTATACTTTGTTTCTGCTCTTGTTTTTACACTGAACTTTAACTGTCTTCTCTCAAGATCATATTGGTACAATTTTTTTCTTTTAAAGAATAACAGTGAAAAAAAAAAACATAGGAATCTTTCAAAATATAGGCTAAAAAAAAAATCCATGTATCAAGAATATATTGCACACATGCACCGGGTTTAAGTAGCAGTTATGCTTAATAGGTCCGGAAATTAAAATAGCTGGGAAGTAGAGCCCTTGTCCCTTCCCCTTGCAGAGCACATTGTAACTTCATGATTTAATTGGAATTGAGGAAAAACATTGCACCCAGATACAGCTATAAAGTTGGCACAGTTTGCCATTTCTGCTGAAAATAGGCAAAATTTAATATTTAACATGATCTTGAACAAATATATCAAAGAGATCTTGAGATTCTGTGTATATATGCACCTGCATAATCTGACTTTGTGTCTTTAAAACATACAAATGTTTTATATGGTTCATGTTTCTTCCTCCTTAGAGATCCTCCATTTACTCTTCTTTTCCTTTACTGTCTATAAATTTTGGGAAGAGTGGGGGGAATTAATTAGAATTGAATTAAACTCTTAAGAGTTTCTAATGCAAAATAGTTGCCTAAGACAAGACAAGTACAATATGAAAAAGCTCACACAAGGCACTAAGAAAATCAGTGTGGTCTTGAAGCAGAAAAAAAAATATAGGTCAGTGGACTAGAAGAGAAAAAAGGAGAATAGATATCTACAGAGTTGGAGGATTTACTCCATGACCTACTTCATTTTTCACTGCAGTAGAGAAAGGGTGAGTTATTTATTAAAAGTCTCTGCAGAAATTGTTGCCAGCTTGTAAAGTTAAAGAATAGCCATATTTTTCATCTGGTGGAGAAATACAAAACACACGTAGAGATCCAGTGTAGGAATGGAGGGGGCAAGACTCATTTTCTTGAAGAGCCACATAGACACTTGCATTGAAAAAGATGCCATAAATGAAGGCAGGAAATAAAGGATTCATAAGTTATTTTCAGTACATTGTTCACAGGATTAGTAATCCGTGATCAAGAAGATTTGTGAAGGGAATAAATAACCTATCAAGTGGATAAAGGAAATGAAACTCCATTCACAGAGGACCAAATCCAATGAAATAAATTCACTGGTGGCCAGGCAGCAAAATTAGCATAAAATATTTACAGGATATAATGGACAGTAAATGTCTTCACTGTGTAAAGCAGTCTTATAAATCCATAAGCATATGACAAGTAACTGTATTTTTAGACAGGCAAAGAATATCACCAGTCTCTTTGGCC
The DNA here is from genome assembly GCA_004025085.1 of Thryonomys swinderianus. NCBI lineage: Eukaryota > Metazoa > Chordata > Mammalia > Rodentia > Thryonomyidae > Thryonomys > Thryonomys swinderianus. The sequence goes on from PVIC010021875.1 coordinate 11,757, forward strand.
CATAAATCTTTTATATCATTAAAAACAGGGCTGGAGATTTAGCTCAGTGGTTGCCTGCCTAAGCAAGCACAAGGTCCTGAGTTCAGTCCCCAGTAACCATATATAATAATACTGGATGTGGTGACTCACGCCCACCTGCAATCAGTACCACATAACACAGTCCCGGGCGTGGTGGCTCACGCCTGTCATCCCAGCACTCAGAAGGCAGACGCAGGAGGATTGCTGAGTTCAAGGCTTGCCTGGGCTACATAGTGAGCTCAGGGCCAGCCTAAATTACAAAGTGAGACCTTGTCTCAAAAATAAATAAATAAATAATGAAAACAAATGGATACATTTTGCAACTTTCTAAAAATTACAGCACCAAAACCAGAGGTGGTGGTGGCACACCTGTGATCCCAGCACTCTGGGAAGCTGAGGCAGGAAGATACAGAGTGTCATCCAGCCTGGGTGACAATACCTTCGGGAAAGCCTGTCTCAAAAAGTGAAAATAATCTGGGCATGTAGTTAGTATAAAGATCCCCAAGTTCAATCCCCAGAACTGGAAAAAAAAAAAAAAACTCACTGCACCAAGCATTAGTAACAAGTGTGAAAAGAAAGCACTACCATCCACTTAAATTGATACTTCTGAGAATCAGTTTCCCGTATGTAGCAGAAGACTGTTCAGGCGCTCATAGTCTTTGATCCAGCATTTGATTTACTGGAACTTAGCCTAGAAAAGCATTATCATTTGTTATGAGCATATCCATTTAAATGTTTATGTAGAAACAAATATATGCAAACAAGCTTTTTAGGTTTTTAAAATGTCAAATATGTATTCATAAAATGTTTTGAGAATCTTTAATGACGTGAATGGAAAGAGGCATGAGAAAAATTGCAAGTGAGCACTCACTCTTACAAGGTAGATTTTCCAAGGCAGTGAGGATGTGTGTGTGTTCATTTGTCTGCTAGAGCTGCTGTCTCACAAATCAACAGCCTGAGTGGCTGCAACCACAGAAATGCCTCGACTCACAGTTCTATGGGACACAAGGCCCAGATCACAGTGGTGGCAGCCTGGGCTCCCTGAGGCCTCTCCGTGGCTTGCCTTCTTCCTATGGCTTCCACTGTGTACACGAACATCCTGGGATTTCTTCCTTGTCACATCAAAGCACTGCTCGTACTGATAACATCCTCATCTGCTCGTGATCTCATTTAACTACAATTACATTTCTAAAAGCTTTATCTCCAGGTACACTCACATTAGGAGTAGGTTTTTGGGAACACATCTTACTACTGTAACAATATCTGTGTACTACGCGTATGTGTGTCATATACAGGTTGGAAACAAAATGGAGTGGGAAGATGTTAATTCATGTATCACCTAATGACGGACGGGTATTTGGAGAAATGCATCAGAGGTCAGATTTTTAGTATATGTGCTGCTGAAGCAAGCACAGTGGTCAGATTTGTATTACACAAACATGTGAGGGTTTACATACATTAAGGCAGCTGTGATACCACCAGGCAGAATAATCTCACAGGACTACCAGTATATATGAAGCTGGTTATGGATCAGAAAGCCTCAATGTGTCATAAATAACTGTATAAAATATACCCAAATTAAATTAGGTTGTATCACTATTTTTTTTTTCTTTTGTAGTTGACCTGCATTCACTTATGTTCAGTCACTTTTTTTTAACTATAGAAAGTGGGTTTTTTGAGACAGGATCTCGCTTTGTAGTTCAGGCTGGCCCTGAGCTCACTATGTAGTCCAGGCAAGCCTCGAACTCAGCAATCCTCCAGCCTCTACCTCCTGAGTGCTAGGATTACAGGTTTGAGCCACCAAGCCTGGCATTTGTGGTATGTGGTACTGATTGCTGGTGGGCGTGAGCCACCATGCCCAGTATTGTTGTGTGTGGTTACTGGGGATTGAACCAGGGACCTTGTGCTTGCTAGACAGGTGCCGGAACCACCGAGCTAAATTTCCAACCCATTACAGAAGTTTTTAAAAGTTAATTTAGAGATTGTCATGAAAAAGTCAAAAATGCAAATATAAATTCTAAATGTAAATTAGTAACGATCCTTTCACTTTGGTTTTTTTTTCAAGTAACCACGAAAGCCCACATGTAGAAATATGTGCAGTTTAGCATAAGCCCAGACATTTGCTTGAGAAACATGTTTTCCAGTGCTGGCTCGTCAAGGTGAATGACACTGAGTTTCAAAAGGACTTGATTTGTGTATTTCAAAGTCCTCTTTCGTTCATGTGTAAAATGTGAGTCACTAAAGTAGTTTTGGAGAAATGTTTCCCTGAGGGTTCATATTATATATAAATCAGAGATTTGCATACTAAGGGTGACCACTTGAAGGAAATAGAAACCCTCCACGGTAGCAATGCGATAGTTTCTGTTTTAAGTTGTCTTTGAGGCTTAATTAGTACCAGCTGATACAGCAGTGTATCAGAATACTTTGCACATAGCAGAAAAGCCCAGACAGGACAGGCTGAAAAGTAGAGAAATGAAGGGCTTAACACAACTAGAAATTTAGCAGTAGGATATGTTTCAGAGTTAGACTTTGTCATCTGACCATCTCAACAAGGGTTAGATACCTCCGTGACACTGGCTTCATCCTGTACACAGATCTTGTGGTTTTTCTTGGAGGCCTGACAAGTTTCTCCAAAAGCCCCAGAAATACACACACGTACACCTATGTCATTATATACTGAATTGAGTTGTCAATCTATTCCAGTTGTGTTGCTACTCTTTGATTGCTCTGCCTAAGAGGAAGCTCACTTTCCTGGTTGTACTGGTGCCCTGTGGGCGCCACGGTCTGCACAGGGAACATGGAAGTCAGCTGTGGGGCCTGTGCAGCTTCCGGCTAACCTGCTCGGTAGTAACATCACTGCTGTCATTTGTGACCGTCACCGGGAGACCTAATTCACCTAACGCAGAGTTTAAAATTATCAAGACAGTTGACAAACTACCCCTGCACAGGTAAAATCTCTCATTTCCTTTCCCTCGCTTTGTCATTAACCTACTTAGGCCAAAGACTGACATTTTTTAAATTTTTGCGTGAACTTGGTATATGTGACCTAGAAAAAGTCAAGGGACAAGAATTTGAAGAGAACACATTTCATTACGCTCCACTGTTACGGAAGTTCCAGGGGTGGGTCACTAGACCTGTCCCCAGCTCCGTCTTCACTTGGCCTGTATTTGTTCCTTTCCTTATGCGGTCCTCTACTTCCTTAGCTTATAAACACAGTATTCTCGTTGTGTTGAAGTGTCTAAATTGCAAACAAGCCGTTTATAAGAAACTTCTGGGCTACTGCGCTGAGGATGGTGGGGGGGTGAGCCCTGTGTTCGGAACTCTTCGGTGCGGGGTGCTCAGGCAGAGGGGTGGGGGGAGGGGCCGGGTGAGTCGGCAGCACCTGGTGATCCGAGCAGGCCGGAGCCCTCGTAGGGTGCTCCTGTTGAAGCTGCTCATTGGAGGACGTTAAGATCAAATGTTCAGGGAAAAACAGATTTGAAGCCATGGAAAATTTCTCTGGCCATTTTAAGAAAACAGTGGTTTGAACTCTTATCTCGAGTGGAAAGGTGAAATCAGGAGATGCATATTGGCAACTTTGAGGCCTGGACAGTAGCTGCGAGGTACTTTACAGTTACAGGTTCCAAGGAAGCCACAGAGAGGTTGGGTACCACGCTAAGAGCTGGGCCAGGATTTGGTCCCCTCCTCCGCCCGCCGGGCTCTGTCCCAAAGGGAAGCTGGATTTCTCCCCAGTCCCTGTCACTGCCCTCTTCAGCTCAGAACTCACTACTTAAATACTAAACGTCATAACCTGCAAACAAGGGCCATGCAGGTACCATCCTTCACCTGGAGGTTGTCGAGCAAAGAACAAGCAAAGAGTAGTTTCAGTTCTTAGTTAAACTCGTAACTTTTCTTACTAAATTGTGATACTGGTTTTAATAACGCATGAGCTCCTTTGACGGCTAAGTATTACACCCACATGTAGGAGAAAGGCTGGAACTTCAAGCCTTTAAGATTAGACTGAGACCGCGTCACAGGACTCGAAGGTAGGGTGTGCGAGTGCTAAAGAGCAGAAAGAGGTGCTGCGCGTTTATGTAGACGGGTCAGGGCTGTGAGCACCTGTGGGTGACAGCCAGTAACTCCCCATTGTGGACTAGGGTTGGGGACAGAAAACGGAAGCGGAAAGACTAGTCAGAGGAGTTTTGAAAGTAAACGGCACGTGTATCTTTCTCTGGTATAAGAAACTGAAAATGTAAATAAGTCATAGGATGTATGATAGACACTGTAAAATAGAAAATATTCTAAGGGAATTGGGGGGTAAGGATAAAGAGGGGAAAGAAAAAATTGTGATGGTTAAAAAAGGGAAACAAATTAATGTATGAGGGAGACGGGGGGCTGTAGGGTGGGTAGGGAAATGGGAAAAAATTAGAATGTAGTCGTGTCCTATACTGGTACAGATTCTCAATGTTGAGTGTGATCATGTGTATATAAAATACCTATATCACAATGAAAAAATTTTTAAAAAGAAAGCAAATGGCGTGTGAACATAACTCCGAAAGATGGCATGAAAAATGACACATCTTATTTTCTCCCTCATGAGAGAAAGTAGGAAGAAAAGGATGGAGGTGCGATCAGGTGACCACCGTGAGGGTGTGGCCATGGGGGCGGGGGGCGGGGCCCTCGGCTGTGGCGCTCGGCTAGCGCCGTAGTCAGCGTTTGCCCTGGTCCGCGTAGCGCAGTATCGATTCCCGCTATGTAGAGAGACGGCCTGATTTTCGGTGCAGGGGTGTGTCGTGCCCCGGGGGTCCCTCGAGAATTCCGACAGGTGTAGCCCCGTGTCATCCACACGTGTCACTCGGAGTGTCTGTCGCCCCGGAAGGTGTCCCCGTACCCCTCCCAGGCACTTCCCCCTTGGACCGGCAGCCGCTGACCTCCTTCCGTCCCGCGCGTTAGCCTCGTCCGTACCGGCAAGTTCCGTAAGCAGCTGAAGTCCCCGCCAGAAGCCGCAGCCCGGGAGACTGCACCGAGTCCGGCGCCCCCGGGCGGGCACAGAGCTCCCCCGACCCTCGGGACAGGCGCCAGGACGCGGCCCGGCCCCTTCCAGGTCCGCGCTGCCCCCGCACTCCGCTGTGCGCGGCCGGCCCGGGCCTCTTCCCTCCGCCTCAGTCCTCTTCCGTTGCTGTGACAGAGCAGCCGACACGCGCCTCCGTGGGGCCGGGCCTGGGGCTCCGCGTGAGCTGGCTCTGCCCGGGTCCCGGGGCGCCCAGGGAAGAGCGCGTCAGTCTGGCGAACGCCCGCTAAGTTCGCAGAGGTACCACAGCCAGAGACGCCGGCCCTGGCCCGCAGCGCGCTCCCTCGCGTCAGCTTCTCCGACGGCGCTGCCCAAAGCCCCCTTCATGTCTTCTCGCGGCTGAATCGTGTAAGGCGTACGGCAGTTTCCGCCGAGTGAAAACAGCCCTGGCTGTCCTCGTCCGCCTTGTTCACCGAGCCTGGCACTGCGCCACCTCTGGCTCTTCCCCAGGGTCAAAATGCCACGAAAGTAAACATTTTTAATCAGTTCAGGACATCAGGGAAACCACACTCAGTGCAGCAGAGACACAGCTCACAGGGGACTCCCACAGCTGCTTCAGGGAGGGTGATGCGTGCTCCCAGAGAGGGGGAGTAGGCTGAGGGGAACTCACAGCTGTGTGTCTTTTACTGTAATAAAATTTTTAATTCAAAAAGTCCCCATAAGTGGATCCCTTCTGAAGCCCCCCCATCGCCATGACCTACCCTGCCCCCCCCCCAGCCCCTTTCTGGCCCCCTCGGGTTGGCGGGCTCCTCTGCACACCTGTGTTCCTGCTTCTGTCGGGAACCGTCTGGCATGCTCGGGTTTGGGCCAGGGCCTTCACATACGGAGCGGGTCCCCGGCCCCTTCTTCCCTTCCCTTTCAACACCTCGTCGGGCCAGCGCTCAGGTGGGCCTGAGCGCGCAGTCCTCCTGCTTCAGCCTCCCAGAGTGCTGGCGTCCCGAGCATGCGCTGCCACCTAGGAGACGCCAGGGCCCGTTCTGTTCTGCCCCCTTCGGCCCTGGGCCTGCGCGTGGTGCGGACCGCCCTCCAGTCAGGCGGTCAGGAAGCTGCCGCCGCGGTCAGTCTTCCTCGCAGCTCAAGCACAGACGTTAACAACAGTGTTTTTTTAATCCTAAAAGAAATTCACGCGGTTCTGACCAGTTACTCAAGTCTGATTCTGAATTTTTCCGTCCGGTAGCTAACATGGTAATGGTATCAGTAAAAGGTGAGGAAGTTTGAATTTGGAGAGCTGAGTATATCGGTAAGAGGTGTCGAAGCAGTGAAACCCGTAGCTCAAGGACCGACCGGTGCCGTGTTTCTTTAATTCCCACCTTAAACCCAACCGAATGCGCTTAGCTTTTTAGCTCACGAAACGGGGTGCCGTTTCCGGGGGTGGAGATTACTTCTCTCCAAAGGCCTTGGCAGTACTGAGCAGAGCCAGGCGTGGGGGCGGGGGGACGGGCGAGGCCCGGCGCGAGGACGCAGCACCAGAGCCCCGTGTTCCCAGCCCCGCCTGCTCGTCCGGCCCGCGGCAGCGCCCACACGCCGACCGCTGACCCAAAGACACTGTTCTCTCCCCAACGCAGGGAAGAACCTGGACGCCGTCCACGACATCACGGTGGCGTACCCTCACAACACCCCCCAGACCGAGCGGCACCTGCTCCGCGGGAACTTCCCCGAGGAGATCCACTTCCACGTGCGCCGCTACCCCGCGGCCTCCCTGCCCGCGTCCGCGGAGGGCCTGCGCCTCTGGTGCCGCAAGCGCTGGGAGGAGAAGGAGGAGCGGCTGCGCGCCTTCTACCAGGGGGAGAAGAACTTCCGCTTCACCGGGCAGAGCGTCATCCCGCCGTGCAAGTCTGAGCTCAGGGTCCTCGTGGTCAAGCTGCTGTCCATCCTGTACTGGACCCTGTTCAGCCCTGCCATGTGCCTGCTCATCTACGTGTACAGTCTCGTTCGCTGGTACTTCGTCGTCACCATTGTCTTCTTCGTGCTGCAAGAGAGAATATTCGGCGGCCTGGAGATCATTGAACTCGCGTGCTACCATTTTTTACACAAGCAGCCACAGTTAAAGAAAAACGAGTGAGACGCTTAAGATTCACAATGTAAAACTTAGGGGGATTTTGGAAACATTCTAAGTCTTTGTAAACTATGATGCACTTTTGCATGACTATGTCAGATATTTCTTAATGTCATTATTTGTTAAAGATATTTTGCACTTAATTTTGTGGAAAAAATTGCTATAATTTTTTTTTTTATTTAAAACCTCTGAATGTAATTGATGTCCATGCCGCATACATAGCAGGGTCCATCGCCGTGAAAGAACCCGGGCCTGGGTCTTAGCAACAGTCATCAGGCTGTTACACACAGGCAGACCCGCCTTTCCCCAGCCCTCTCTCCTGCCTGACTCCCAGGCACTGGCCCAGCACACGCTGGTGCGCGACTGCCCCGCTCACCCGCAGGTGAGCGCCCTTCCTCCAGCTTCCCTGGCACTGGGCTCAGCAGTGGGCACCGTCCACGGCCTCCCCACCCCAACCAAGCCCGTCCCGCCTTCCCTCAGGCCGGGGCCTCGCTGATGAGGCATTTTGATGGGAGCAAGCCCTTCACCCGTCAGTGTCCGGCGGTGACCCAGTTGCCAGGGGACCACCTGTGCCCTTTCCCCTCCTGGAAATCACACTGCACACGTCTCAGGGCAGCCCGGCCTCTCCGCTTGGGAACCTTCGCTTGAACTTCCAGGAATTCACGGAGTTTATGTTCTTAAGCTCAGTCTCGCATGCTTAGTGCCAGGGTCCTTGGAGCTTGTCAGCAGGTGGCACTTTTCTCTTACACGTGGTATATATGCAGTCACACGCCTTTCAAAAGGCACCCTTAAAAGACCATTCTGTAATGGTAGAGGCAAACTGTCTTGTAAAATATTTCTTGAAAAGTCACCAAGAAAGGAAGGTTGTGTGTTCCACATAGGCACGGGGACCTAGCAGTAATGATGCACCGTGAAGTAGTCAACCCTCACAGCCTTGATAAATTTTACTCTTAAAACCGAAAGGAGCCTCTGACTCCTCCTGCTAACAAGGAGCCTCTCCTCCCACCCCCAGGCTTCCTCTCAAGCATGAACCCACCCTTGACCAACTCTTTGTTTCAATATTTCTGTCATTCACAGTCACTGAAAAGTGCCACACACCGACAGCCCCGGTCTCCTTGGGAAGGGAGCATACTGTCATTATCCCCACTCCGGGGGAGCCCTGTGCCTTCTCCTCGATTTTTGTTTCGCTTTGAGTTGTTGGCCCTGTGGTCGGGATAGAGGTCGGGGTGCTGAAGATGAAGGCAGACATCTTTCACTGGCAGCCGATGCATTGGCTTCACTCCTGCCCTGGGCACTCTGGGCACGAGTGGCTTCTCACAGTGAGTGGGAGCTGACAGTAGAAGCATGCGTTGCCACGGCTTGCTTAGCAGGTTCATTGAGAAAACCTTCGTCAGGACAGGACGCTTGTTGACACGTGGTCTTTCTTGGGAGGGGTTGAAAAGTGCTGAGACGCACCACCTATAGTTAACTGTGGCTTCAAAGCTATTTCCAGTCCTGCAGGGGATGCACTGACGAGTCATTAGGCATATCTGCTCCCAGCCCCTGGTTGAGCTTCGTGGCTTCTAAGGGTGTTTTTTTTTTTTTTTAAAGCAACAAAACAGGCTTATTCCCCTTCCCTTAATGAAAGAGGCTTCTCGTTTAAATTTCGCTGAGACTTCATTTTTAAACACAGAAATAAATAGTTTTTACAACCAGGATTACATTTGTCCCAGGTAAGAGAGAAAAACTGCTTTCTGAAGGTGCATGTAACCAGGCTCCTTGTTAGTCACTGAACTGTCACTGACTTGTGTGGCAACTAACTCTGATACCTTCGAAGGGGAAAACTTTTGTAACAGCAGCAAACGTGTAAGATAAGCTACAGGTTTTACCTACCCCAAATTCATAATTATAAAGCACTAAGATTGGAATGTAGACACTGTACTTAAAGAGTTAGAAATAAGTCCCTTCTTGGTAATAAAGCTTATTAAAAATAATCATACTTATGTACACAGAAACTTAGCTGCATGGAAACCCACTTTTTTATTTAAGTAAATACAGTTAATGATTTGGGGCTCTGAATATTTACAATTGATATTGGAAGGTTAAGTACCAGTTAAGTACCGCTGGTGGCCCCTGGGAAGCCGCCGTACCGCAGCTTTGGGCCTGGCTGCCGCAGACCCAGGCTTCCCTAGACTGCGCTCGCGGAACTTTGAAGGGCAGATGGTCCAGATTTCCGTTCTGGAAAGTTCTGAGTGTAGCAAGTGCGGTGCTCATAACACGAACCATTCTATTTAAAACCGGAACCCACAAGAGCCCCGCGACAGTCTGACCCCAAATCTCCCTTAGGAAACAGGCCTGAGGGCTTCAGACATTCAGAGACCCAGGTAGAAGCCTAAATGTTTCAAGATATAATCACTTAAGGCTCCCAATAAAATTCTGTTCCCTTGTGGGCCGGAGATTTAGCTCAGTGGTTCCAGCGCCTGCCTAGCAAGCGCAAGGTCCCTGGTTCTGTCCCCGGTAAACACACACAACAGTATCGGGTGTGGTGACTCACACCCACCAGCAATCAGTACCACATACCATAGTGCCAGGCATGGTGGCTCATGCCTGTATGTAGTCCCAACATTCAGGAGGCAGAGGAGGAGGATTGCTGAGTTTGAGGCTTGCCTGGGCTACAGTGAGCTCAAGGCCACCCTGAACTACAAAAGTAAGACCCTGTCTCAGGGGAAAAAAAAATTCTTCCTTGTGCTGTCTAAGCACAGACTACAGGGCAATCCCGGCTTCCCCTTCAGTTGTTGGAAATGACTTCTCTAGCAGCGTGTCAAGGATCACTCCGGGGCAGCAGGGCCGAGTGCTGCAGGCAGGGGGCGCTCGCGTTTCACCTGACTTCTAGCACTGGCAGGACCACGATGCCCGCGACTCTACGGAAAAGACTAAGGGAGGGTGCCTGTTGGTGTTCAATTGTTTACATTTCTTTATACAGATAATGTGCTTTCAGTGCCTTAGTTATGGGTCCCTTTCTTTTTCTTGTTTCAAGGATTCTGTGGCATGTGTCTTAGGTCAAGTCACTGCTCCTCACGGGAGGACAGTGATCTCTGAACACAGGTCCCTGTGGTTGGGAGACACGTCTGTGGGAACACGGAGAGGACAGCCCACCGCCGAGCCAGCCGCCCCTCGGCCTCGTTCTCTACGCTGGGGAAGGCAAATGGCTTGTCACACAGTGACCTTCAGATTAACTGTGGCCCTAAAATTGTCTTGGACCTCCCTTAAATCTTTATTTCAGAAGAGAATCTTGGCTTGGGTAACCCATTTTTTTTTTTTTTAAAAAGACCATTATGTGAAGATTACCAAGTTTTAAAAATAACTCACAGAATGGCCTTAGTTTTCAATGTCTACTGTTATGTAGGTGAGTCGTGATAATCTGTCATACACATCCCAAATAAAATGGAGTGAATTAAGTAGAGTTGACCTGTGTGTCGTGTTTGTGTCCTTACAGGTGTGACAGAAATGAGAGGTCATGTGCCACTTTATTTTCTCACGTCATTCTATCCTTGCTATAATTAAAGAAAAACTATCATTCCCAGTTAAGAGAAAGTGCCCAAAGCAAAAACAGCACACTTCTTCCATAGGTGAAACAGTCCAGGGACCACACCAAACTCAGGGCTCCACATAGGCCTTCAGAACTTGATTTTACTTAGGACAGTTAGGTCATTTCACTCTGGGGGGTGGACGCCAGCTCTTAGAAGTAAAGAAGACTCAGAAGTCCCCTCCCACCTCACTGTCCCGGAGTATAACTGTTAAAGCAAATTGTGGACCACAGCCTGCTATAAAAATCCCCTCAACAAACAGACACACGTGAACACCATGGGACCTGTTCTTTTAAGATGCTGGTCTCTGATTCCTCAGTGAGCACTTCGTGTGAAAATTGCACTCTGGCAGAAGCCTGGGACAAGACATAACAAGGGGCAGCTGGTCCCAGGACTCAGCTGCAAGATTTACAGGACTCAGATTTCACTCAAGTAAAGAGAGGAGGAATGTGGTCTGCAGCCGCTCACTCACCTCCAGGAAGACTCTTTCCACTAACAGAGCTGGTTCAGAACAGTGGCCTGCAGGAAGCCTTGGCTGATGGTGGACAGTTCACCAGTGTCTAATGTCTACACTGAACCTCTGCGCCCCAGTCTCACTTGCAAAACCTACTCCACAAACACAAGACACACACACAGAGCTCTCACTGAACCTCTGGTGCTAAGAAGGAAATACTGGGAGCACCCAGGGTCTGTTGCAGGGGCAGACGGAGCCTGCCCTGCTGTAGTCACAGGGCCGGGTCCTGTGCAGCGGCACAGGCATGCACGGGCGTCTGCACACACCGAGAAGGGAGTTGCCTCCGGAATACCGTCCAGCGGGAAGAGAAAGGAGAATAACATGTAGTTCTGCTATCTTTTACTCAAGGCTGTTCGGAAACACACATGCGCTTATTAAACTTCCTAAAAAATTGTAAAATATAAACCATCAAAGAGAAGTCGCTGCACTCCGCGTCGGTGCTGCTCCAACACAGTGCCGTGCGCTGACGGGCACACCCAGCAACCGTTCATTCCACCCAGTAGCAGAGGCGCCTGTTCAGTGTCGATCCTGTCTGCCAAGGGCCCGTTTCCTGGTTTGTGCAGCGTCCTCACGTGGCAGAGGGGTGAGGGCACCCTGGTCTTTTATAAAGGGACTAATCCCATTCCTGGAGGCTCCATCCCTATGGCCTAACAGCCTGGCATGGACCCCCCTTCCCAACACCTCGCCGTGAGGGTACGAACTCCAGGGAGAGGAGGGAATGTTCAGAGGACAGTTACATACTAGTTACATAGGGTGGGTGAGGGGAGCGGGGCAGAAGTTAGACTTCTCTAACACTTTATATTATTCCCATGACTCTGGAACGAAGTATTTTACATATTTACACATTAAATTTAGAAATAGAAAAGGATTCAAAGGGAAAAAATGAAATCAGTCTAACTTGTATCAAATTGTGCCTTAGTCATACACAGAGGGGTACTTCAGGGAGTTACAACGCATGCCGCTAATAGGAAATATAACAGAAGAACTATCAAAAATACTTAGATCGTTTTGTCAGCAGTGAATCACATTACTATCTGAAACTACGACACTTATTTTAAAACAAAGCATATAGAGTAATTATGATAATGCTATTTAGGAACCATGATTTTCATTGCTGTTTTCCATTGAAAGAAACCAGGGGTTCTTGGAAAAATAGCTGATTCTAGATTAGGAGCAGGCAGTCAGAGATGCCTCAAAGAGGCTTCCCCAGAACACGGAGACCAGGTCAAAGTGGATCCCACACGCCAGAGAGGAACAACTAAACATGAATAAGAGTAACTAAGACATCAGGAAAATACATTAAAAACACAGCACAACCAAGAGTGAACAGCACTCAACTAATTACATCGATACGTGAGAGAATGCTGGGAACCAATTCACTGTTCTGAAAACTAGTATCTAAAGGAAAATAATTTAGTGTTTTAACCTCCTTATATTAACTATATCCAGTTTAACAACTAAATGAGAAAGTTTATTTTCATTTCTCTGCTCCAGAAATACAACCACAATCTACAGTCAAGGGTATCAAGAAGAATATACAATGGGGAAAGATTCTCTTCAACAAAAGTCCATATCCAGGGAGACAGAAAATATATTGGACCCTCATCACACACTAAAACCAGCTCAAAATAGACTGAAGAATTCATTCAACAGTAAAACCCAAACTGTAAAATTTCCAGAAGCTTCTCTATCATTGGTCGTGGCACTGTTTTCTTGGGTAGGACAACAAAAGCACAGGCAAAATACATGAGACAAAAAGGCGTCCTACAGACTGGTAGAAAATATTTGCAAACCACACACCTGATAGTTGATTAACTTCCCAAATACATAAGCATTTTCTGCAGCTCAATAGCAAGCAAACAAACAAATGTGCGATGGACCTTTGATTTATGAACTCACTTGGTTCCCAGAGTCTGGTTGTAACTAAATCAACACAGTTGAGATCTGGATGTTTACCCGGGTACACCCTATAGATAACAAGAGGCAGATGAATCTTCCATTAACCTAATCAACCCAAGTTGTTCATGTGTCAGGCCGGTCGTAACCTGAGGGTCCACTGTATGAGAAGACGTGCAACAATATTGTCAGGAAAGTGCAAGTCAAAACTATAGTGAGATATATCATCTTACACCTAGTTAGGACAGGCATTATTTTAACAAAAACATAACACAAGCACTGTTGAAAATGTGGAGAAATTATAAGCTCTATAACACCATCACTGCAAACACAAAATGGTACAGCCACTGTGCAAAACCATACTGAGGTTCCTCAAAAAAAAAAAAAATAAAAGTTACAGTATGATCCAGCAATTCCTGCTCTGGGGATATATCCAAAGGCCCTGAAATTGGGGCCCTCAGGAGATACCTGCACACCCACTTTCACAACAACGGTATTCACAATAGCTATCAAGGTAATTAACCTAGGTGCTAGATGAATAAATAAATAAAATGTGGCACATGCTGCCACACACATATACAACAGAATATTAGCCTTAAGGCCAAGCAATTCTGCCACTTCTGACAAATGGAGGAACCGGAAGGACATTAAGCTAAGTGAAACAAGCCAGTCAGAAAATGAAAAAAAAAGAAAAGAAAAAAAACAGGAAGCTCCTCTTCCTAACAGCGTTACATAAGCTCAAAGAAGCTATTACTCACAGTAAGTAGCTGCGAGCAGACATCGGAAGCACTCGGTGTCCAGCTCCGCGCAGTGAGCCTGGGCAGCAGGTCGCCCTGACCGGGGCAGTCTCGATGTGGGCTGTGCAGTCTGTGTGTGCAGAAACCCAACGACCACGGCAGTCTGCTCGTGGGGTCTGGGGCTCGGGGCCTTCGCTGGGTGGAGGCTGTGCCGAGCCTCCCAGCTAACACGCCAGCCCCTCCGCAGGGTCAGGTGGAGCCCGAGTGAAGGAGCGTTGCCTCCGGCCTCCTCTCCCGCGGGTCACTGAGGCAAACTGCCTGCAAGCGTCGTGGGGAGCTGTGGGGCAGAGGCCGCGGACGTGCACCGCGAGGCCAGGGGAGCTCCAGACCTGTTGCCAGGCCCCGCCCCCGTCGCCAGGCCCCGCCCCCAGACCCTTTAACGAACGCGTCAGGTGCGCAGCATCGCAGGCCAGGGCGTTCGCAGCTGCTCCGCGCAGGAGCCTGCTCTTCTAAACCCGCAAAGGCCTCCGCTCCAGGCCCCTGGGCCTTCGGGTATAGGACTAGCGTCTAATCTTGGATGATCCCGAAGCCCTGGCTCATGTATGTGTGTTTCTAAGCAGATTTCATTCAGTAAACATTTGTTAATGCCTTAGATGTGGGGTCCTGGCCTGGAACTGGGGATAAGTAGACTTTGCTCTTGCCTTTTGCACACGTGTGTGTACGTGAAGCCAACTGAGTAGAAGTGTGAAGAGGGAATCAGCCAGGGCATCCTGTGCCCCGGAGGGCGCCGGCTGTGATGCCAAAGCTCGGATGCAGCACAGCCAGAGGCTCCCGGAAGACAGCTGGCGGGCAGAGGACATCCACTCTGTGACCAGCTTCCCGGAGGCTGAGCGAGTCTCATGGACAACAGCCAGCCATGCAGTTCCCAGAAACCACTGTGAAGTGGCACACGAGCCTGGCCGGCTCCGTGACCGTTCCCGTCACTCCCGCCGACTGTGGGAATTTCCCGGGCACAGGCCGGCTGCAGACCATCCTCTCCATCGTTCACACTCAGCGATCAGAAGCCAGCTGGGAATTGCCTTTCAATGCCCAGCTCGGGCCAGGGAGCAGAGCTAACTCAGTTCTCTGGTTAAGCCTCAGGGTACAGAGAGCAGGGGAGGGCGCGAGGGGGCGGTGCCCTGCCAGGTGTAGCGAGCACAGGGCTCTGAAGCGGCTCGAGCTCGTTCCCAGGATCAGGGCGTGCAGAGAGCCGGGTCTTCCTGCCTCCTTCTCTGCCACTGACTTCGTTCTTCCAAGGCTGCACATGACCGCTGGAAGGTTGGCTGCCTTGATGAACCAGCTCGTGATCCTGGTCAGAAGATCCAGTGAGGATGGAAAGTCAGCTGTGTGTCCTTCTGAGGAGGCGGCCAGGGAGCTGGTGGCCAGAGACCAAGTGCCAGCTCTGTAGGGCTGCCTTCCAAATGCTGTACTGTGCTGCAGGCACCAGCTTAAAGTTCTTCATAGTTTTGAATAAAGATTCTCCCATTTTCCTTTGGTACTGGACCCCTTGACTGGAAGAATCAATTTTCCCTGGCACCCTATAGGAAATAGGGAAAGTCTGAATTCAAATTGTGGTCATAAGCCCTATCTGTACATGAAATTACCCGGGGTGTTTTAAAAATACAAGCATCTAGTCCTCCAGAAGGACACGGGTGCCTCCCAAGTGAGGCTCACACACCCCAGACTGACTCAGAGGAGTGGACACCCAAGCTTGTAGCTGAGGGAGACCCGGCTGAACTGTGGGCACGCCTCCCGAGAGAGGCTCTCCTGACGCATCCCCTCCTTAAGGCACCCACCGCGCCACCCTGAGGGCCTTTCTGCTTCTGTCTCCCGGGCCCACAGCACCCGAGGCAGCAACTGGATCTGATTCATCACTGCACAGGACACAAGGCCAAGAAACACTTTCTTTTCCCTTCCAACTCATGTGAGGAAAAAAAAAAAAAAAAAAAAAAAAACCCTGAAGTTCTCCAGTTGTATCACTGACTCCTTAAAGATCAAAACTAAAGCACCTCATGATTCACCAGTGTAAACGCACCCTTCCTGCCAGACCCGTGCTGGGTGCCAAGCTGGGGCCCAAGTCCCAGCTGAAACTCACCTGCTGTGCCTGAGCTCCCGGGACAACTTGACAGTTACATTGATATCACACCCCCTTCCCAGCCTACCTTCCTTATCTATTTTAAACATCCGACAATTTTTCAGAAACATAAATATCCATTTTTTAAATATCCATTATTTTCACCGTGTATGAAGTGTACCGCTTTTTGTTTGTGTTCCGGGAAATCGTGTGTTTATTTTTGTAGAATTCATCAGAGATTAGGAGCCTGCTTTCCTGGCACTGAGAGGAACACACATTATGCTGTGCAGGTGGAAATAGGGCCAGTGAAAGAGGCAGGCTCTGTGGTAGGAGAGGGAGAGGCTGGGGGAGGCTTTTCAATTTTCCAGGAGTGCCTAAAGAATTTGAAAGTGGTAGAGGATAGGTTTTCTTTTAAAGTTGTTATATCTCATTTGGTCAGAATATTTTAGAAAAAAA
>PVIC010021876.1:0-28176 GCA_004025085.1 Thryonomys swinderianus
TAGTTCAGGCTGGCCCTGAGCTCACTATGGTGCCCAGGCAAGCCGCCGCGAACTCAGCAATCCTCCTGTCTCTGCCTCCCGAGTGCTGGGATGACAGGCGTGAGCCACCACGTCCGGCATTGTGGTATGCGGTGTTGATTGTTGGTGGGTGTGTCTCCACGCCCAGCATTATATGTGGTTACCGGGGATCGAACTCAGGTCCTTGCGCTTGCGAGGCAGGCGCCGGAACCACTGAGCTAACCCTCCGGCCCTCAGCTTGTATTGTTTTTTAAGAAGTGCGGGCAGATAATCAGTGGAGCGACCAGGTACAGACCAAAATGAGTTGAGCAGTTCTTTGGATGACTGACCCAGAGCCCTGGAAGACTGGAGGTCTGAGAGAGGCTCTGAGGAACCAGGGCAGTGGGTACCTGCTCCATCTGGAGGAAGGCTCCTGTGTGGCCTGGCCTGCTAACTAGTGGGTGAGGTTTTTGGTGAGGCCAGTCTTTTTTTTTTTGAGACAGGGTCTTGCTTTTTGTGGTTCAGGCTGGCCCTGAACTCACTATGTAGTCCAGGGAAGCCTTGAGTTCACGGCAGTCCTCCTGCCTCGGCCTCCCGAGTGCTGGGATTATAGGCGTGAGCCACCATGCTTGGCATTGTGGTGTTTGCTACTGACTGCTGGTGGGCGTGAGTCACTACACCCAGTATTGTTGTATGTGATTACTGGGGATCAAACTCAGGACCTTGCTTTCACAAGGAAGATACAAGCTAAATCCTCCGCCCGGTGAATCTGGTCTTTGCTGACCTAGGACAGTAGGTTTCTGTCACCTTTACCTCTTTAAAGAGGACAAGACAAATTTTTCTCAGAAAGGGTGGAGTGAGCTAATCATCATGCATAGATTACCCAGCATGCATGACACCCTGCCTGCAAAGGGTTGGCTCTAAGGGCTGCCCTGCTGAGCTGGGATTGTGTCCTGGGCAAGGGTCAGCTCAAGAGGTTAGAGTGCCAGTCAACTCTCAGGACAGATTATAGAACCTGACAGGGATTTCTGTACTTGCTGGAGCAGTATGAATTAAAATAAAGTAACAAATAATACAGGCATGTGCTATGGAGATGTGAGCAGTACATGCAGAGAGCCACCCTGCGTGTGCGGGCAGGTGGGCAGTGGTAGAGGTAATTTACCTACATGACAGGGGACCGGGAAGCGGGTGCGAGTCAGTTATCCCATGAGACCTGCTCAATTACGGACTGTCAGAGGAAAGAGCAAAAATAAAACACATACACAATCAATCCTAAATGCAACATGCTGGCCACACCCCCTCCGCCCATCCTGCCTGTGGAGATGCACACCCACGCTGGGGAGGCATTGGAGCTGGCTGCTGCACGGCTGGGAAGGTGAGCAGACGGCTTGGTCTCTGGAAGGCAGGTGGCATCAGTACTACAACATGTGCAAGGACAATACAGACAGTGACTGACTGACACAGATGGGAAGGGACAGCCTAGTCTCAGAGGCAAAGGACCCAACAACTCTCACAGTCCAGCAGGTGACTGTCTAGGTGGGCTGGGGGCAGGACCTGGAGCTCTGCCACTCTGTGTGGTAGGCTTAATCTTGGTCTTGATGCTCACTGTGCCCCCTCTGCTGTCCTGGAGACCCAGCCACCAGGGGCCAGACCCAACTCACCTTGGACCTGATACTTCTGAGTTGCCGGGGGACAGAGGATCTGTCTTTCTTCAGAAAGTCAGGGTTACTTTTAGATTTCATTATGTCTGAAGGAACAAAAAGATCCATTTTCTTTGTTTTGTAAAATTCCCTAGAACAAGGCAATGTTAAAAGCTTCTGAAAGTCCTACTGCAGCACCATATGGTATCTCTTTCAATGGCTCTTAAGGAACTCAAAGCCAATAACTGAAACACAAAGCAGGCCTTTTTCAGAACACCACAAAGCACCTGAGCTTTAGGAACATGTGTGTGGTCCCAACAGCGCTTCAGTTTCACGCCTGCACTTGATCTGAGCATGGCACCATATCTCTTGCTCCTATGTTGGATATAGGAGCTGAGCAGACTAAGTGACCCTATTTTCCATCATTCCCAGCTACTTACTTATGACTGGGGACTGCCATAAAACAAGGTGAGACCAAATCCTCTCCTACCTCGGTTCCCCTCCCAGTATCCTCTCAGCTTCCCTGAAAGTCTGCCATAACACCAATGAGCAGACACACACAGGTCCCACCACACTGTATGTTGCGTGTATGTGGAGTTTGGTTGAACTCTTTTGGGGACGAACCCAAAGTCTTGCACATGTAAGACATGCACTCTACCACTGAGCTACCATCTGGAGGATTTTACTTTGGCTTTTATTTAACATATTTATGGATTTTTTTCCATGTCAAAGTAAAAATGTCTTCTCTGAAGAACAGCTGGCCATCCATTCTGTCACTGGTCCACAGCTGCAAACCTTAGCTTGTGCCCTATGGTAGAATGTGGATTTCAGCTCTTGTATGCAAATGCTCAATAACCTCTTTGCTTTTTTCTGTACAACAGTTTTTTTCCAAAACTGTCTGACAGGCCAAAAACCTTCACACTTCCCCATAATTTTAGGTTTTCCTTTGTTCTTGTGCCCTAGATACCTTGGGTTCTTCCTCACTCAGAAGCAACCAGTGTTACCACTTTGTACCTCTTCAAAGTTGGTTTGTAGTGTGACTTAATAAATTTTGCTGCATATGACTTGATGTTTTCCAGAAAGAATGCTAATTTGTATTCCCATCAGCAATGCATAAGACTTTGTTTCAATACTACTACTGCCACTATTTCTTGGCTAGTTGACAGAAGAAATTAAAGTGACTATTGGGAAGCCTGAACAGCTTTTTACATATCATGTGTCTTTTTTTTTTTTGAGACAGGGTCTCACTTTGTAGTTCAGGCTGGCCCTGAGCTCACTATGTAGCCCAGGCAAGATTTGAACTCACAGCAATTCTCCTCCCTCTGCCTCTCAAGTGCTGGGATTAGAGGCGTGAGCCACTACGCTTGGCACTGTGGTATGTGGTACTGATTGCTAGTGGGCGTGAGTCACCACAACCAGCATTGTGTGTGGTTACCTGGGATTGAACTCAGGACCTTGCACTTGCCAGGCAGACAACAGAACAACTGAGCTAAGTCTCCTGCCCCTCATCGTGTCTTTTTGAAAAGTTAACATGTGGCCGGGCGTGGTGGCTCACACCTGTAATCCCAGCACTCAGGAGGCAGAGGCAGGAGGATTGCTGAGTTTGAGGCTTGCCTGGGCTACATCGTGAGCTCAGGGCTAGCCTGAACTACAAAGCAAGACCTTGTCTCAAAAACAAAAAAAAGTTAAGATGTGCTGGGGCTGGAGATTTAGCTCAGTGGTTCTGGCGCCTTGCCTGGGCTACATAGTGAGCTCAGGGCCAGCCTGAACTACAAAATGAAACCCTGTCTCAAAAAAAAAAAAAAAAAAGTTAACATGTGCTGAGTGGGTGATTTATGCCTGTTTATAATCCTAGCTATTTGGAAGGCTGAGGCAGGAACATTACAAATTTGAGGTCAGCCTGGGCAACTGAGCAGGATCCTATCTCAAAATTTAAAGGAAGGGGGTATGCTAGGGTTATATAGCTTACTGGTAGAATGCTTGCTTAGCAGGTCTGAGTCCTTGTGTTCCATCTCCAGCATGGAGAAAAAAGTCAACATGAAAGTCAAATTCTTGGATTATCTGAAAGGGCTTGACAAGATGGCTCCTCAGCCTCCCTGAGATCTTTCACAAATCCTTGAATGTTTTTAGCCAAAAACAAAAAGTGTCAGTCCCACTGTTTACCAAAGAAGGTAGGAGCTTCCTCCCCTGCTCCACCGGAGGCCATGACAGGTTTTATGGTAAAACCCTGAGCTGTCAAGTTTCAGCTGCTAGGATTTTCGGGAAAACAGAAAAACAAAGCCTGGTATCTTATGCACAGATGTGTGGACAGAAGTGGTGTGGGAGGGAGCCCTCCCTACTGTACTTCTACTTGTGAAGAAGGTACAAGGACTGACAAGCATTTGGCTCCTTGATTCTGAGTCAAATACCAAGAAAACTCTCTATCACTCAAAAAGTACTCACCATATCCTGCCACAGCAGTGCTCTCAGGGGATTTTTCCCCCAGTGCTTCTGTAGCTGCTTTCAGCTGCTCTCTCAACTTGCTGATATCACAGTCTGCTTTGGCCTTCGCAATGCTGAGCTCCGTGTAAATGTCTTTGTACTTGTCACTAGCATACTTTTTGTCCTAGCAACAAAGGGACAGAAGCAACAGTAGATACAAACAGAGGAAGAAGCTCATCTTGGTTCCCAGCCTGTCCACCCTTAGAGCTGACACACCGTAGACACACTGGCTGTGGCTTGGGGACTGGCCCTGGTACTGCACAGGGCAAGAATAGGTGTATCAGGCTGGGGATTTAGCTCAGTGGTTCTGGCGTCTGCCTGGCAAGCACAAAGTCCTAAATTCAATGCCCTGATATCGCATACCACAATGCTGGACGTGGTGGCTCACGCCTGTAATCCCAGCACTCAGGAGGCAGAGGCTGGAGGATTGCTGAGTTCCAGGCTTGCCTGGGCTACAAAGTGAGCTCAGGGCCAGCATGAACTACAAAGTGAGACCCTGTCTCAAACAAACAAACAAACAAACAAAAAACAAAAAGAAAGAAAAAACAGAAAGAAAGAAAGAAAGAAAGAAAGAGAGAGAGAGAGAAAGAAAGAAAGAAAGAAAGAAAAAAAGAAAGAAAAAGAAAGAAAGAAAGAAAGAAAGAAAGAAAGAAAGAAAGAAAGAAAGAAAGAAAGAAAGAAAGAAAGAAAGAAAGAAAGAAAGAAAGGAAGGAAGGAAGGAAGGAAGAAAAAACCAAATAGGGCCTGTGGACATGGAGATGGCACATTTTCTGATTGTACGTGGTATCAGAATTCTGCAGCCAGTGCATGCAGGAGTATAGGAGCAGCAGCTACGTGACCTTGGTTGCCTACCACCCTTCCTTATGGGCTCCAGCTAGGATAACCCCACTATCTTGGTTTTCTCAGTGACTGGGTGACCACCAAGGATTTTATCACCCCTTTTTATCACTCCAGGAGTTACCTGGAGGGGACAGGTTAAACCTGATCTGAATGGCAAGTCAAGACTTGCCTCATACCCAGGGCATTCCTATGAGTGTCATCATTCTTACCAAGCCGCACAGGAAAAATATGTGATGAGGACCAGAAGCTGCTTAAAGGATGCTATCTTAAGAGAACTTGACTTTGAGGCTGCCCACACTCATGAAAGGGATCTACTCTAGAACAGCCAGCCTGAGGCCACAGGGCCCACAGCCTGCCCAAGGGGTAGCTCTTACCCGCAGTGCTGTCTGGAGCTCGTCCTTGAGAGAGCTGATCTCCTGTTTTAGATACTGTATTTCTGACTCCTTGACCCGCAGTAAGACCTACAAAGGGAGAGAAATTAGGGAGTTAAGGATCCTTCAGTGTCTCAGAAGCACAAACTGAAGCAATCAGACAGCCTCCCTCTTACAGGAGCAAACAGCTGTACCCACTCTTGCACTATCCACCTGGAAGTATAATTTCAATAATAACCTACATTTCTACATTATAGATAGGAACAGAAAGGAAGAGGGAAAAACTGTTACCATGCTTCTTAGTTCTGAGAACCCCTGCATCAGCTTGGGAGCAATCATGGGCTGCTGCTAGCAACCTGTTCATCTCCTGAGAAGGAGTCACCAAGGTTTAGGAAATACTATACAAACTTTGGTCACACTGAGTCAGCCTTTTCCTGTCTACCGTGCCAGTAAAGTACTCATTAGTGAGACATTTTTCAGATGAAATTGTAATTAATCTAATGGAGAGAAATCTACATACCTTTCAAAAGGACACTTTACACACCTTACATATGAACTTGCTCTGATCCTGAGAAGTAGAATATAATATAACCTCAAGCAGCTGCAGAATCACATGGCTATGCAACAGGTCACTTTACAGGTTCAGTGTTTGGGGTGTGTTTCTAAATGGGGTTGGGGCTGGCATTCAGGTAGAAGGAAGGATCAGGTTAAAGGCCCCATGGCTCTTGAGGGGCTCCCTGTTCCTTTCTGTGGACCTCAGACTGCCTGGTAGCTTTCTCTTACCATTTTGAGTGATTTCTAGATTTCTCCAAGCTTTTTTTATTGCATATGGTGCTGGAGATGGAACCCAGAATCTGGAACATGTTATATAAGCACTTTCCACTCAGCTACACCTCTAGCCTCTATCTTCAAGTCATGTCCTTTCAATGTTACTCTAAGTCAAGGGCCCATCTTGCTTCATGGGGGACTCCTATGTGGAAGAGTTGGGGAAGCCAAGTCTGGCTTGAGGCAGTACCTCTAGCTCATAGGCGTCTTTGCCCTGTGTGAGGGGTGACCCAGCAGCCTCCCCATCGCCGTCCCTGGTCAGTAGTGTCCGTAACCGTGTGATCTCTGCAGCTAGGCGGTTATTCAGTTCCTGGGAGACAGCAACAAAAATATATGACATTCCAAAACATGTATCTCAGAGTCAAACAGCACGACATGACTTGAATATTTCCCACTAACATTATGTAGCACTCAAGCATGGGACCTGTAGGCAGTGTGCCTCTTACAGCCATGTCTGAAGCTGGTACTACACGACCCCTTGCAGGTACCTTCATGGTTGGTTCACAGCCTTGTATGAGGTGGTACAGCACTGGCATATAACCTACACACAGCCTTCCATTCACCTCTAGACTGTAGTATGTAAAACAATGTCAGTGCCATGTGTTGTATAATACTGTATTGCTTAGGGAATATTGACATAGGGAAAAAGGTGTGCCATCATCAGTGCAGATGAAATTATGTTTGTGACTATTTTCCACTTGAATGAGTTTAAACTGAGGATGCAGAACCTGTGGACACAGGGCTGTTGGCATCTGTAGAGCTACATGAGGATGTCCCAACTCCTATGTTGTTAGGACAGACAGCACATGCTCACTCCAGTTTGTCCCCTTTGATTTTCTACAGGACTTGGCCTGCTACCCCACCTCCTGCCCTCTTTCTGGACCTTTCCTCCAGCTGGTTTGGTGGACCTGGTCCTGGCTGAGCAGTTTTCACACCTAGTCCTGAGACACCACAGAGGGCTTACCCCAAACTCCATGTCACTAACTCAAACCCTCTAGTTAGCCAAGATTTAAATTCACTTCAACTTCCTGAGCAGCAGATTCTAAGAGAGATCCTGACTCTTAGGGGTGAGCGCCCAGGCCCTGCAAGCAATGAGTCAGAGATTCACAGAACCATTAGACTTTTGTCTCAGAAAAGGCTGAAGCAAGAGTGACCCCAGGTTCCAACAGTTGGACATGCACAGGGTGGCCTCTCTGGCCACCTGCTGTGAGTCTCTGGCAACATGCCAAGAGCTGCCAGACACTCCAGGGCTCAGAGACCCTCAGGATACCTGAGGGTGAGGCCTGGCCCCAGCTCAGTCTCACGTGGCCAACTGTGGATTCGCCTGCCCTTGGGCTCACCTGGTTGTGGGCGTTGAGCTCCTGGTTCTCCCGCTGGCACTGCCGCAGGGCCTGCCGCTCAGCCTCCAGCGCCTGGGCCAGGTGGGCATTCTCCAGGCACTTCTGTGAGTACTGCTCTGAGAGGACCTCCAGCTCCCGCTGCACCGACCGCAGCTCCTCCCTGGGGAGAGGGGAGCTCTCAGCCTCTGCCCTACTTCAGGACCCAGGACAAGTAGACGCACCAACTATGCAACAGGGTGCTGACCTGTGTCCTGGCAGCCCACTGAGCATGAGGGTCCTCTCTGGTCTTCCCCACAGCTCAGAGTGCAGGAGTCCTGCAGCAAACACTCCTCTGATGATGCCACTTGGGACAAAATTTAATCATAGTGGGCATGCTCACTCGGATTCTGAGAAATCAGACTCTCTGAACTTGGGAGCTATAGGTAGGCCTACTTTATATGCCATCAGGAAGCCCAGATGCTAGGCAAATCATAGAAGAGCAGCCTGAGATGCTGTTCTCGGCAGCCCTGGATCCAGAGGGCCAACTCCCCAGGGATGCAACTGAGGATGAGGGGGCTCTCTCAGGTGTGGGGCCCAGAACACTTGTTGGCTCAGCCTAGCCAGGTGATTGCAACCATCCCATGGGACACCACCTGAGCTGTCGTGACCTTGGGCCAATTGTTCTGAATGCTCCTGGGACCAGGATCTGGCTCCTGAGGGTAGATCTAGAGCTGGCAATCCTCCTCAGGAAAAACCAGCAGGTGCCACTCTGGTGCAAACTCTTCACCCTCTTGCTTATGCAGAACGAGTTGGCCCAGGTCAGGATTTTAGAACACAGTGGTTATGGTCACTTCTGTCATAGACAGCCACAGGGTACTAGGCACTGAGCACCAGCCAGATAGATGCTCCATTTCCCAAAGAAACACATGCAGCACCCATGAATAAGGAACCAACAGGGGTGGCCTCTACTATTGGCCTGGGGCAGTGAAAATTTAAAATTTTCATTTGTGGCATCTTTTTCTTGGCACTTCAGAGATCTGTCTTTAACACAAGAAACCCTAGGCAGGTCAGCTTCACCACTGAAGGGGAAAGGATCTGGGTCGCCCGCAGGACCATGGCCTCCTCTGGGACCCACCCTGAGATTCAGAGACACAGAGGGGTGAAAGGACTCACAGGTACTGCCGCCGCAGGGCTTCAATATCTGAGTTGATGCTGCTGATTTGAGACCGCTGGCTCTTCTCCAGCTCACGCTCCATTTCCTCCCGGTGGGCATTCTTCATGGCTTCAATGGCTATGGGCAGGACATGGCCATCAGTACCAAGAAAACAGATCTATATAGCTGGTAGGCCCTCCCACTGTGCTATTCTCTCTCCTAGGCCAAGGTAGACAGGAAGCTCAGCATCTTCCCACTGCCGATACTGAATTCATCTGCAGGGGGACTCTGAGAGACTGGTCTCATACAAACCTTTCCTGGGAATTCCCAACCCATGCCCCACAAAGGGGATGAAGGTGTTATTTTTAGTATTAGAAAGAACCCAAACTGACTAGATGAATGTCAAAGTCAAACATGAATTTAAAATAAGCAGCTTTTCTTGACACTAAAATAAGAGCCACCACAAAGTGATTAGGCACATACAGCAAAGACAGCACCAGAGTTGGATGTTCTTGCTCAGGACTCTAGGACAAGCATGTCACTGGGGAGAAGCTGTGGCACCTTTGTGCTCTGTCTGGAGATGTCCCGTGTTGACAGTATCAGAGGACTGATAAGATGGGGACAGGCCTTCTGGGAGTTGGCATACCAGTGTCATTAAACCCAGGGCACTGGTTCTCAGGCTGAAGGTTCTCAAAGGCTCCTCAAATCAGCCCTTTTCTCAGAGGTTCCAAACTCCTCTCTTGAAGCTTAGATATCAGCCAAAAGTGAGTGCAAAGCAAACTGAGCTGTAGGACCAATCTAGGGAGTGGGCCAGGGCCACCATCAAGTCCAGCCCCACCTGAGATAGTGGCAGCAGTTTCCTCGGCCAGGAGGCGGTCCTTTTCTTCCCGAAGCTTCTCTAGCTCCCTCTGGTGCTGCCTCTGCAGGTCTTCAATCTTTTTTTGGTGTGTCTCCTCCATTGCAGCAAAGCCCCGCTCACAAGTGGCCTGAAGAACCAGAAGAAGCACACTGGGTTTCTTTCTGGGCCTCTAAGCTGGGGGTCCTGTAAGGAATCAGCAGCGACTGTCTGTCCAGACCTAGTGGTCACTTGTACTCACTACACCTGTCCAGAAACGGAGACTCAGGGCAGAGCGGGCTTCTGACGCTATGCGGAGGTTCATGGCACTATATCAGGCACCTGAAGGTTGTTTTACCACAAACCTATTTTCTGTAGCTGATGTGAACTCTAATTTTTCATAGGAAATGCTGGTATAAGGAGGGTGCAGTGGAATTTTAAACTGGCCAGTTCTGGCCTGTGTGGTGTCACCATCAGGAAGGAGCAGAACAGAATACCTGTGCTGGCAGTGTCTGAAGTGATGTAAAATGTACTTAGTGCTGTCATGAACAGTGGCAGGGAGCTGTCACTGTGAGATGTGGGGTAATGTAGGTGGGAGGCCCCTACCCATTTATGACTTGGGAGCATAGAGCCCATTTCTGGGAGCATGGGGCCTGTCCCTGATACTAGCCAGCTGGTAGGTTTATGCTGGCCACTGACTTCTCCGAACCCACCAAGGAATAAGAACAAGGTATAGGCTCTCCTGCTGCCCTTAGTCTCCTTACTTCCTGTTTTGGTGAGAATATCTGTAGAAGCACTAATCAACAAGGGCCTCCACTACAGCTCGGCAAGATACCTCTACGACCCATAAAGAGATCAAATCCCACACAGTTATACAGGAAACCCAGGCCTGTCTGTTAGAGCTTCTGTCACCACCAAGCAGGAGAGACTGCCTCACAGGTACAGCTGAGAGTGGCAGGATACACAGCTGCTTCTACTTTGTTTTTTTGACAGAGGGTCTTGCTTTGTAGTTCAGGCTGGCCCTGAGTTCACTATGTAGCCCAGGCAAGCCTTGAACTCACAGCAATCTTCCTGCCTCTGCCTCGAGTGCTGGGATTACAGGTGTGAGCCACCATGACCAGCACTGTGGTATGTGGTTACCAGGGATTGAACTCGGGACCTTGTGTTTGCCAGGCAGATGCTGGAACTGCCAAGCTAAATATCCAGCCCAACATGCAGCTTCTTTAAGCCTAGAGCCATACTTTCTGTCTAAAACCCTGGTAAGATCCATTTCAGGGCAGGGTCTCAAGGTTCATTTTTAAAAACTAGAAGACTGTCCCAGATATTATATCCAATACAAGTATGCAGAGCTTCCCCTGGCTGGTCTGATCCTATGCTATTTACCAATCTTTCTGCCCGTGGATTTAAGAAATAATACCAAGAATCAAATAATCATGCTATCTTTCTGAGTCCAGCAACCCTTAAAGATTACTGTTCCTAGCAGGGCATACTGTCCCACTGCTGAACCCGAGAAGATGCCTTTCTCCTGAGCCCTTACCTTCTCTGTATTCACAGGCCTATAGACAGCGTGTTAGGGCTGGGACCTTAGACTTCACTGCTGAGGATACTCCTCCTGGATTGGTTCATACATGAACAGTCAACACACATAACTACAGGCTGAATATCCCTAATCTAAAATGCTTGGATCAGAGGGTTCCTAAGACTGGAATTTAGATTTTAGATTTTGGCATATTTGTACATATAAGGCTCTATTTTAGGGATGGGATCCAAATCTAAATATTAATTTATCATTCATAAATATTACATATGTACCTTATACACAGAGCCTGAATTTGTACAACACTCAGAGCTCTTGCATTCTATCACCCTGTCACATGAAGACAGGTAATCTACTTGTAGAATCACACTGGTACTCAAAAATTTCAGTTTCAGATTTTGGAACATCTTGGAATTTTAGATTTCCAGGTTAAGGATGCTCACCTTAGACTCCAAACCTTTTGTGGTACTTGGGACAGAACCCAGGCCCTTCTGTATGGCAGGCATGTGCTCTATCACCATGCAACATCCTTTGCCCTCTTCTAAGTATTATTTTAACCTGAGGGCTTGAGAATATATGAAGATAAGGGTTGAATATCTTTAAAGTCCCAGTTGGTTCCTTGCTAAATGTATATATAAAAATTTGAAATAAGTCATTATTTTTAGGTCAATCACATCTGGGATAAAATAAAATTCCTCAATCATTTTGATGCAAAGTTGGTGATGAGAAGACAACGGCCTTTGGATAATGAATGTGACACAGAACTGTGGGGGGTAGTAGGGATTCTGGCCTGTGGGTATCAAAGTGGGGCTGTTGGGTCAGTATGTTCAATCTCTCTCCCTGATGCAGACAGAAATCTGGATAACATAATTCACACCATACAGGTTCTCCAGAGTTCGTGTGGTTATAAATTCTTCATGGATGATCCAGAGACTAAGAAGAATGATACACAGGGGCTGAAGCTCCTAGGCACAGGATGGAGGGTACCATACAGTGGGGCTTGAGGCAGCACAAGAGAGGATAATGTCTAAGCCCCTGACATCCTTCTAACCTGTGTCACCTGCATCTGAGCATCCCTGGGTCTGGCACAATTGTTTTAATGTTTTGTGATCTGCTGGTATGTCTCTAAGACTGATCCATGCCCAGTAGGCTCACACAGGGCTGCAACAACCTCTGCATGGAGGAAGCTCTTGAACATGCAAAGAGAAAGCAGGTGCCTGAACTGTGGCCTGGGACCTGCGTACAGGCACAGACAGCAGAGGGTAACAGGAAGTGGCTGTGGGGTCAAAGCAAGTATTTGTGCCATTTACTTAACTTTATTTTTGGAGACAGGGTCTCACTTTGTAGTTCAGGCTGGCCCTGAGCTCACTACTATGTAGCCTCGGCAAGCCTTGAACTCAATCCTCCTGCCTCTGCCTGCTGAGTGCTGGGATTACAGGCGTGAGCCACCATGCCCAGGATTGTGGTGTGTGGTACTGACTGCTGGTGGGCATTACCACTCTCGGTATTGTATGTGGTTACCAGGGATTTAACTCAGGACCTTGCGCTTGCTAGGCAGGTGCTGGAATCACTGAGCTAAATCTCTGGTCCTGTACTATTTACTTTTTTTTTGAGACAGCATGTCTCACTCCGTAGTTCAGGCTGGCCCTGGTCTCACTATGTAGCCCAGGGAAGTCTCAAACTCAGCAATCCTCCTACCTCTGCCTCCCAAGTGAGCCACCATGCCTGGCTTATGCCATTTACTTTTTTAAAATGTGTACCCAGACCTGTCAGAAGCTGTGCTCAGTGAATTGACCACAAGGTCATCAAACATGCACTTTGGGAAAACATAGCCACTGAAACTTTCTCACAATTTACAGTGGTTTTTAAAAGGTCTGGACTGAATGAGAAAAGGAATAGTGAGATATGGCCTCTAAACTGCCCAAGAAGATGCTCATTGGCAACACATGTTTGTTTCTAGGTAGGGTCTCATCATCAGAGAAGCAAAGCAGCAGCTATGGACCAAGTACATCTTGCTTTCTCTCAGAGCCCCAGTGGGGTAAGGTGCTAGGAAACAGCTACAGGTGTCCTGCTGAGCAGTACTAGGATGGTGTATGGAGAGACAGCAGCTGAAGCTGACATGCACATATCCTACCAGAAAGGGAGGAAAAGGAAGGGATAGCAAACTTTTGAGTCTAAGGGATGGTGAGACCCTCCAAGATGATGCTGCCACAGGCATGATGCAGTGTGAAATCATAAGGAGAGTGGCCAGGAGTGATGAACTGCTCTTCTCACTTCACCCTGAGGGGGAGGGGGTGCTACCTGTGTGGGGCAGGGCTTAGGAGGCTGAAAGACAAATGGGTGGGAGCAGGGAACAGTTCCTGGGGAAAGGCCATCTTTCACGGGTCCTGGCTAAGGGGGGGAGCATCTGGAAGCTATCTCTAGAGAAAAGCCCTCAGGCTATTGCCCTTCCAAGCTGGATCCTTACTGGGAGCCACAAAAGAAAAGAGGTCTTTCACACAAAATTCAACTCTGCTTTGTAGGCATTCAGAAGGGGACTGCCTGCTCAGGGTGTGAGATGGTCATGGACAAATGCCTCAGGTTGGGGTCAAGAAGGAGAGAAAAGGCAGGGCAGGACTTCTCCAGGGGCACAGAGAGTAGAGGAAAAAGGTACTCTCCTCTCCTGCAGGGATATTGTTGTTCTTCTGCTGGACCTCCTTCTGGACAGGAGACACTGAGACCTCGCCACAGCCAGCAAGCAGAGGGATAGCAGAATATCACCTCACTGAGGACTATACAGTAGCAAAGAGCCAAGAACCAGCTCCTGGGTACACTAAGAACCTCAGATGCTCCCATAGACCGAAGTCTTCCCCCCCTTATCGAGGTGAATCGCCTTTACAAAATAAAAGGTGCTGAGGACCTTGAGGTTTTCAAAGTCCCGCTGGTATTTTTCTCTCAGTGTGGCTGAATCACCCTCCAGCTCCTTTTGGCCTAGCTCCTCCCGCATGATGTCCATCTGGGCTTCCAGCTCCTGGATGCGCTCCCGAAGCCCTGTCATGGAGTCAGCCTCCCCAACAACAGCCTCCGGGGCATCCTGATGCGGAGTAGCTCCAGACTCAGGCTGCCAGTGGAGGCAGGTGGTAGGCAGGCTCTCAGGATGTTGCTCCTGGCATAGGCTAAGGGTCTCCCGCAGGTTCTGAAGACTCTTCGAGTAGTGCTTTTGCAGGGCCCTCAGCTCTTCCTCATGGATGGCCTGTAGCTCTTTGATCTTAAGCTGGAACCTGTCCTCCAGTGTTCGCATCTGTTGCATGTGCTGGCGCTCCATGTCCTGCTTGTCTCTGACTGAAGCATCCAGCTGGCTCAGGACTTGGCTGTGCTCAGCCTGCAGCGTGTTCTCTGTACAGTTCAGTTGCTCCACCACACACCTGATGTCTTCTTCCTCGTACCTGCCCTGCAATGCAAACATGCTTTCACTGTGTTTGCTTTCTACTTCTTCCAGATGCCTCTGTTGATGGTCCAACTGGCTCATCCTAGTCTTGAGCTCAGCATTTTCCCTTTCGATGAGGGCAATCACCTGCAGGTACTCATTCTTCTGCTTTCGGAGGAGTTCTTCATACTCTTCCTGCAGCACTCCAATTGCTCTTGCCTGTTCCTGGCAGGAGGTCCCCCTAGCCTGCCAAGATTCTTTATAAAACTGGAACTCCTTTTCATACTCCAATCGAATTCTACAGGCTGCATAGCACACCTGAGCCTGAATAATTGCATCCTGAACCAATAATGAAGAATACTGACCAAGGCCTCCTAAACAAGCATTGTATGAGAGATTCTGGGACTTCTGCAGTAGCTTTTGGCAATCCCTCAATGATTCTGCAGGTGGCAGAGCAGGCAAGGCAGCAGAGATCTCCTCTAGGATGCTGGCCTTCTCTCTCAGCTGCTGGGCAAGCTCTTCTTGAATAGCAACAAGGGCCCTGGGGCTTTGGTGAGAGGTGTGCAAAGGCTCTTGGGAGCCATCTGCAGTGCCTAGACTCAGCACTTTTTCTAATGGACTAGCGTTCCAGGATATGTGCATGTCACCCTCACTGGCTGCTGGACACCCAAGTGCTTCTGAAACCTGCTGTATCACTCTTTCAAAGTCTGGGGTTTGGTAGGCCCCTAGAATTTTTCCCAGTGCACATTTGTGCTGCTGTAGAGCTGCCTGAGTTCCCTGCAGGGTCTCTTGTATAGCCTGTAGCCTACGGTGCAGTGACTCCCTCACTGACTGTGTGGCAAAGCTGAGCTCTGCACGGATCCATGTGGTGTCAGCTAGGCCTTGGGGTACATGTTGCTGTCTGCTTCCTGAAATGCCAGCTGCCTCTTCTCCTGGTGTCTCTAGGCGCTTGCTCAGGGACTCGACTTGGCTCCAGAATTCACTGTCCACCAGGACCTTCCTGGCCCAGGCTTCTGCTGCAGCCCTGGAAGAGACAGTGGCACTTTCTCCCTCCAGCAGCCATTCTCCTGACTGAGCAATTTCATGGAGAACACGAGACACATCAGAGGTCGTATTCTTAAGAGAGTCTGCTATTTGGTTGATCAGGGAAGCCTCCAGGGCAATCTGATCAGAAAGCAGCTTCACTTGGTCTTCCTCACTCAGCGTAGGCTGGTAGGGCTGCTGTGGAGGGGCTGTCACCCTGGTCTCCACAGTCTGGGCCATGCTGTCTGCAGGGGCTGGCCAGGGCCGCAAGGCCTGGATGGCACTCACGAGTGCCCTCTCCACATTGGCCAGGGAAGCCGCTCGTGTGTCCTGCTCATCTTCCTGACTAGTCCACGGCAGAGACCTTAGTTGTTCTCGGCAGTTTTCTAAGCACGTCAGGGCCTGGCTGTTTTTTGCCTGAAAGCCCCCTAGCTCCCCAACATGATTCCCGATGCTTGTGGCCCTTTCTTGTCTCTCCTGTTCTAGCTGGGAGGCCAGTGCGCCAGCCTGCAGAAGGCTGGCACGGAGTTGCTCTCTCAGCTGTGCCTCGGTACCAGCCCACTGGTGGTGGAGTGCCAGGAGAGCCTCTCGGCTCTGGCCCTGCTGGCTCTCTAACCTCAGGGTCACATCCTTGAGCTTTTCCTCTGTGACATAGAGCTTGGTTTCCAACGAATGGATGATGGAAAGGTATGTCTCTGAATCTCCAGTTGTGGGCAGCGTACTGGGGGCAGCCTCTGAGGACATGCTTTCCTCTGAGGGTGACCGGTCCTGGCTGGTGTCTGAGGATGTGCTGCTGGTCCAGGTCTTCTCAGACCCCTCTGGGTGGATGTATCTTTGGCACTGGATTGTAGAGAATCGGATTCTTTGCCTTTTAACACCAGGCACTCCCTGGTCAGGCCTGATTGTGCTCTGCAGGTGTCCCTCCCTGTCCATCATGTCCACGGTCTTTGGGGGCACTGTGCTGCCTTCTCTACTGGGATCGTTGTCACATTCTTCCCCGAGGCCAGCTCCTACATCCTCATCCTCCAGGTGTGTGTGTGCTAAGCCTGGAGTTGCCCCAGCAGCTGGTAGCTGATGGCTCAAAAGCGAAACACCACCCTCCTCAGTTTCCTCCAAGGTACTCTTTGATTCTTCCATATCCTTTGCAGACTCATTTGCAAATTTCCTTAAAAACTCTTCTTTTGCCTGCAGTTTAATTTCTGTCTCCTCCAAGCTGCTCCCCAATGCTACCATTTTAGTCAAAGCCTCACTGAGGTCTTGATCTTTCTTTTCTAGAACTCTCTCATGTACTTCCTTGATGTGCTTCAGTTCTTCTTCCTTTTCTCTCAGAAGAGTGCGCATGCTCTGCAGCTGGCCAGAGACTCTGCGGTGTGAGTGCTCTAAACTCTGGTAGTCAGCCTCTCTTCCCCTCAGCTTCTCCTGAAGCTCAGCCACGTCCCCATCAGATGCTGCTACACGCTCCATCAGCTCTTGGAACCGCTGTCTGATGAGGTCTCGCTCATCACGGAGGTTCTGTACGTGCTCGGCAAGCTGGCAGATACTGGCCTCCCGGGCTTCCAGCTGTTCCTCCAGCTGGTGCACCTGCTCGCTGCCCTCACACTTGGCACTCAGCTTCTCCTTCTGGAGGGCCTCCACCTGCTGTGCATGGCCCTGCAGCTGGTCCTCGTAGGCAATGGCCTTGTCCTCAACTTCCTTCAGGTTTTGCAGCAGTGCTTGCTTCTCCTCCTCGCAGCTCTCCAGCAGCAGTGCATAATTCCTCTGTAGCTTTTCCTCCATCAGCCTCTGGGCCTGCTCACTGGCACCCAATTGCTGGCTGAGGTCAGCAATGCGCTCTTGGAGCCTCTGTATCTCCTTCTGACGGTCTCGCTGCAGTGCCTGCTGTGTCTCCAAGTCTCGGAGCTCCTGTGTCTTCTCCAGCAGCAGAGCCTCAGCACTCTTGAGCTTTTGCTCGCTGACCTTCAGCTGACCACTGAGGGCAGCCTCGCTGTGCTGCCGCTCCTCCAGCTGCTCACGAACCCTGTCCTGCTCCAGCTTCAGCTCACCCTTGAGCTTGGCCAGTGCCTGCTCCTTGATGGCCAGCTCAGCAGCAGCATTGCTGAGTCTCGCCTGAAGGCTCCGGATCTCGGCCTCATGGTGCCGGATTGCATCCTTGGCCTCCCCATAGCTACGTTTCAGAGTCTGAATCTGCTGTGTGATCAGCTCCTGCCGCTGGCACTGGGCTTCCAGCTCATTTTGGAGGTCTTGATTGACTTTATGGAGCCTCTGCCAAGCACCCGACGGGGAGGAGGCCACTTCAGTCTTAAAAAAATTGATTAAATAGTGGTTAGTAACACTCGGGGCTCCCCGTTCTGAGTGTCACACCTCTGGCCAGGATCGATCATAGAAAAGCTCCGTGGTGAGTTTGGCTTTTATCCTTTGTACAACTTTTTTTTCCCATTAAAAAAAAATCCAATGAATTATCTTAATTTTTTTTTTTTAAGCGGCTGCTTCCAGGTAAACAGAAAACATGGACAATAACATCAAAAACAGTTCTAATCAAACAGTTTCTAAGAGAAATAAACCAAACAAAACTGAATAATGGAGTACACAGAAAAGCAAAACAGACTGAAGGACAAGAGGACTCCAGGAAGCAGGACAGGGGAGCACAGTGCCTGCAACTGTTTTGCAAAAGAAAAAGTAAACGGTTCTAGACCACAGATCCTAAAATAAGCACAGGATGCAAGGTGCAGGTAAGTGATGCCACTTCCTTCTGAGAGAGAGAGGGAGAGAGAAGGAAGGAAGATGACTGCTCAGGATATGTCAGTGAGGAAACATCTACAACATTTTCCTTTGGAAAGTGTAACCAGGCCTCCACAGTAACAGGAAGAACTAATCTCTACCTGTAAGAAGACAAAACAAGGGGGAACGAAAACCATGGAGTGAAATACTATAATCAACAAAACAAACTTTTGTGGAGTGAAACATGCAAAACCAAAACAAAACAAAACAAAAAAAACCAAATGAAAGAAAACTCCCCGAATTGAAAGGCATGCAGAATAGATAATGTAATGCAAAGGAAACAGCACGTATGAACACAAATGAAGAGAGCCCCATCTAGACTCTGGCCTGCCCAGCTCCCTCTGGGTCTACTGGTGGGGAAGCCACAGATGTGACACTCAGTTAAAGTTCCAGTTAAATCCAAGCTCAATGTCCAAACCATGCAATCTCCTCCCAGCAGTTAGCACAGTGCCCCAGTGGTCCACCTTGTGACCCTCAGCCCCCAGCCCTGCCCCTTCTCACTTCTAGATCTCAGATTTGTTAGACTTAGCAGGAAGTGATAAAGAACAGCCTGGCTAGTCTGACCAACAGGCCTTTAGTGCAGGCTGCATCAATGGTCCACATTAGGCACAGGGGCAGGCTCCCAGGTTAGCAATGTGCAAAGCTATAGGGGTTGTCTTTACTGTCTGACATGAGGTCAGTTCTTGTAGGATGGGGCCCAACCAATATTTACAAAGGATGCTCTCAAACCAGAGGAACCTGCAGAGATCTAAAGCCTCCAAGAATGAGATGTTAAGGAAGTGTTTCTCCTTAAAGGGTTGATCCCAGGGCCAAGGGCATGGCATGACAATGTGTTTGCTGGAAGAGGATGGGGAGGAAGATGGAGGGATGTGGGGAAAGAAAGGCCAAGGGCACATGCAGCAGAGAAGACAGTGGGGAGAAAGGCAGGCAGTCTCTAGTCAGAGGGCAGCTGAGCATCCCCCAGGGACCTGCTGCTCAGAATACCTCATTACACAGAGATCTAGAAATACTGACAGTCAGCTCACCACTGAGAGTATCTGAGAGCCAAAGGGCTCTTCAGGATCAAGTGGACACAGGTACAGGACTGTCACTGTAAGTGTAACGTACATCTGCTTCTGGGGTCAGTGGCAGGACTCTTATGATAATATCCCATTTTCAGCCTTGGTAAAGCTTAGGTTCCATATTCTGGCACCCCGTTCTACTGTCCCCTTAATAACTAGTGGTCAATCCTGCCAGCACAGTAACACCACTAGGGCAAGAGCATGTCTCTGTTGTGTCCCGGAGTTCACATGGGCCCTGGAATGATCCAAGACAGTGACATGTACTGCTTGTTGTCCCTTTTTCAGGGCTACCTTCTGCCCTGTGACACACCCACATCTGGGCTACCACATGTTGGAGATCTGGTTGAAATAAGGACAGAGGGTGGGTACTTCTGGCAGAGGGATTCTGGGCTAGAGCTGTAAGCTCAGAACCCAGACTGCACCTTACTCATCTCCCTTCCAAATTGGGCTGCCTATGGTCTGGATGGCCATATCCTCCTAAAACATCAGCCTGGGCTGAAAGTAAGAAGTAGAGGCTCCTAGGCCAGTGGTGACACGCAGATCTACCTGTACATGTGGATAAGACGGGCTCAGGAAGGGTCTAGTTCTAGCTCTGCCACTAAGCTGCTGTTGTCTATGAACAAGCATCTGGCTCCCTGTGTGATTCAATTTCTTCAGTTTATACAATGGTCCAATCCTGTTATTAGGAATACAATGAGAAATAACATGCAGATGGTAACTATACAGAAAGCCCGCAGGAGAGACCACCACAATGATCTTAAAAAAAAAAAAAAACCCGCAAATCCTTAAATGTAGAGGTTTCAGGTACATTTCTCAAAACATCAGTGTAGAAGGAAAAAACACAAAGCCTGCAGTACACTAAATGCCTGGATCCTTGAGGCAGAAGAGCTAAGGCCAAACTCTGCCAGGTTTGCACATTCCTAGCCTGTGGGCCATGCCTGCACCCTTCCCACTGAAGCCTCAGGCATACATGTCCCTTGGCCAGTGTCCCATCCTACCTGTAGCACATAGCCCTCTCGGGCACTCTGCTCACGGCCCAGTGCCACCCTCAGCTGGTCCTGCAAGAGCCGGTTCTGCTCCAGAAGTTCTGAGGCTTCCTTCTGGCTCTGTTCCAGCTGTTGGTAAAAAGACACTTGCTTAAGCAACATGCCAAGAGAGAGAAGCAACTGCATAGCACAGGACCCTAGAGGCATTTCTGACTATAGCACACGTGATGCCTTTGCTGGCCCAGAACTTTTGACTCTCCATATTTCAGATGTGCAGAGGTGGTCTGTACCTGAAACACAGGAACTGAAGGTTCCAGCTCAAGCTATAAATGACACTGGTATACTTGCCTTTCTCTGGGGGCTGAGGGATAGACTGGTCTTTCCCCTTAAAGTAGTCCTGGGCTTTTACACTAACTTTTATATCTGTTCATAGTTCTACTGTGAGGACCCTACACAAGTCCCAAAGCCCATGAGTGAAGTTCAGTTCTGAGAAGGGCAGGTTCTGCAGCTTTGCAGCAGAAGACCACTGGGGGTTCTCTGCATTGTCACACAGGCCACGCTAATCTCCACAGGGGCTACTGTGGGCAATGGAGGCCCCAAGTTGGTTTCAGCTGAGGCCGTGTTGTGGCTTCAATGGAAACTATCTGACCAGGTACGCATGATGGGCTTGGATCCCACAAAGAGTTCTGTCTGCAGAAAGTTTATGTAGTCTCTTCAAGCGATGTGGAAATCTGTAAGCTATTCCATACTCATCTTGCTTTCAACAGCTTTTTACTCATTCATCCATCTGCCTCTTCCTCAATTTTTTCCTAGGTCTTGACTGATGTTAGGCTGTGTGCAGGGCTGCCCTGCCCTCCTCCCCGAGGGGCTGGTGGTCAGGGAGCTGGGGTGCGGCTGGTGTTAAGTAGTCAGGGCACTGCCAGGTTGAGCTGTGAGAAGCAGGGAGATCCTTGACTGTGAAACATTAAAGACTGCTCTCAGAAATTGCTGTCCAAAATATAAACTGATGATTTCAAGTGTGGCTTTAAGCTGTTTGCCCATTTTGATAGCTTGGGACCATGTGAATTTAATTTGTTTTAATTTTTTTTTTTTTTTGAGACAGGGTCTTGCTTTGTAGTTCAGGCTGGCTCTGAGCTCACTATGGAGCCCAGGCAAGCCTCGAATTCAGCAATCCTCCTGTCTCTGCCTCCCAAGTGCTGGGATTACAGGCGTGAGCCACCACGCCCGGCTGAATTTAATTTTTTAAATCATTTTTATAATTTTATTAATAGTATTCAAAGAGTTAACGTGTTGATACTAGAAATAACTATCAGATTCATAAATTTAATATAAAACAGGAAAAAAAGGTAAAGCATGAGGTAAGCTGAACAGGCACGCCATGGTGAATTTTTAATTCTACTGCCTATGTAGCAAAAGAATGCATTAAAAGCTTTCTGTTGAAGGGCACCCCAGAGGGGTAAGGTGTGATGGTATTTCACAACAAACAGTACACTATACAGGCTGGATGTCCTTTATCCAAAATGCTTGAGGCCAGAGTGTTTCAGATTTCAGGCTTTTTACAAATGTGGGTTACCTGCATAGACACAGGATACAGTATGTACATTTGTATGCACAAGCATAAGCATGTTTTGCAGTATTGTGGGCAGAACCTAGGGCCTTGTGCATGCTATGCATATATTCTACCACAGAGCTTCAACCACCTATACAAAACTTCTACCACCTGCAACATCCTATACAATATTTCTAATAATCTTCATTAAATGAAGTTTCATGGTGCAGAATTTTCCATTTCTAATATCAAGTAGGCACCTAAGAATTGACACAATTCATGAGAATTTTACGTGCTGTGAATGCAGGGGCTGCTATCTAACTCTTCTCCAGGCCCAGCACTTCCTCAGCCTCCTTAACCACCTGCCTTGCAGTGGCTCACCAGAGTCCTATCCCACACTCTAAGCATCTCAGGCCCACACTCTGTCTCCTGATGCTGCCCCAACCACCACTGGTTTAAGCAACTGTTCCCAGGCCATTGTCAAAGCAACAGCATTCATCTCTGTCTTCAGCCTGTACCCCCCAGAGCTGTCTTGTGTAGACAGAAACCTAACTCTGCCCACACTCCTCCACTTAAAATCTAGCTCACGTCCTATAGCAGGAGGCCCACGATCTGGGCACTAGAAAGCTCAGCAGCCCAGAGCCTGCTCATAGGTCTACATGCACTATGCACTACTCCACCACACCACAATGGCTCATTACTTCTCCTTGTCATCCTGGCATACCGTTCTACCTCAGCCTCCACCCTGACTATAAGAATGTGTCTGTGTCCCAGAGGGCAGGACTGTGTTTGCACACCTTGCAAGCACAACTGGTGCTCAGGACAGGCTGATGCAGAGAAAGCTGCCCTGGCATTACCTCCTTCTCCAGCAGAGAGGTCAGTTCATGT
This sequence comes from Thryonomys swinderianus, assembly GCA_004025085.1. Lineage (NCBI taxonomy): Eukaryota > Metazoa > Chordata > Mammalia > Rodentia > Thryonomyidae > Thryonomys > Thryonomys swinderianus. Next base: position 22,690 of record PVIC010021876.1, read on the forward strand.
GTAGAGAGCCGGTCACTTCCGTCCTCAGAGGACAGGTGCAAGGGGGCAATAGGCACCTGCTTTTCCTCTCGAAGAGGGGTGGTCTCCACCTGATGCCACCGCTGCTCAATCTCTACGTGGACGTTTTGCATCTTAAGGTCAGTGGCAATTGGCAGCCCTGGGCTCCGGTCCACCTCCATGCGCAGGGCTGCATCCTCCACGCTTGGTCCATCCACAGCATCAAGTATCCCAAAGCGCTTGCGGCGTTCTTCCCGCCTCCGCGCTCGCTCCCGCTCTAGCTCACCTGGCTCCACCTCCGGGTACCCAGGCTCACGGGAATCAGGAGGCTTCATGGTACTGGCCCTCTCTTGGGCCAGGGCCTGCTGAATAGGGCGGAACTCAGCCCAGTCAAAGGTCTTAGAGCGGCCCTCTCGCCTCCGCTCCCGAGCACGGCTCCTCTTCTGCTCTGGATCTGGTTCTCCTAGCTCTCCCTCTTGCTTGTCACTTGGCCTCAGGCAGGTCTCAAATGTAGAGCTGTTCTTGTTCTTTTCCTCAGGCAATGAACTACAGAACAAACATAAGGCCAGCAAAGGTGATCTGTGAATGAACCCATGCACGATCCATACCTTTCTCCTTTCTGAGTGCAGGGGAATGAACGCAACCATAACGAATAGTGTATGCCTTGGATGACCTGAAGTTGGTTTGGGGCTGCGGATAGGCCTATTTCTCCAAGGTTTCCAGCAAACATTCCTTAAGTGAGGGTAGGCCATGAGACAAGTGTCTCCACCAAGATAATGGAGAAAGGTAAGATGTGCACAGCCACTGTATAAACAGTTGGGAAGGCAACCCCGTACTGGGTGATGACAGAATGAGTAAGAACCAGATATTCCCTGGAAAGGTTTCAATACACAGGGGATACATTCAGCTATTTATTTGTTATTACTTATTTAATTCAATTTAGAGACAAGGTCTTGCTATGTAGTTCAGACTGGCCTCAAACTCATTATATAGCCAAGCATGGCCTTGAACTCACAGTAATCATCCTGCCTCGGGCTCCTGAATCCTGAGATGACAGGTGTGCCCTACCATGCCCAGTCTTAACTGTTTTAAAAGGTCACTCTGGCTGCTGGTATGACAGCCCGAGGAGTCCCTATCTTTTCCCAATGTGCCCCAAAGGTCAGGTTCCTGGACAGGGGAAGAGGATGGAGGACATGACCAACAGCAACCTGGCCAGAGGCTGGGAGTGGGCTTTCTGCACAGCTTTACAGGCATAAAAGAAGAGACCCAGTGACTGCAGGCCAGTCAAAGCCTCAGAAGAAAGTTAGCAGTGGTTAAGGGGGAGTGCCAGGGAGCATCTGTGTTTATATTATAGGCAAAGGGAAAGGAGCTGGAGAAAGGGGCACCCAATGAAAAGAGGAATTGGCTTGCATCACTCTCAGGAGGTCACCTGTCTTAGCAGTGAAGAGAAAAAACCAGTTTTTCAGAATGGCAAAATTAGCCAGAGTTCATTCAAACATGTGAATAAAAACAACTCAGAATGGAGCTGGCTTTGGCTTAGCATGTGTGTGCAGGGGTGTCAAAATGGCACACAAAAGCCGGTAGGGTGGTGACAGGAATTCTTCCGGGAGAGAAGGCTCTTCCAGTCCCAAAAGCCAGCAAAGTCCTGGGTCTTTGCCCATAGACTATAAGATAAAAATGAGAAGTAGAACAAGGGCAGCAGCAGTAACACTGGCATCTCTGCTTGTACTGACTGTGTGGGGCTTGGCTTTGTAGCACCAAAACAATTCAAATTTTCCTTCACTCTTAGGAGCTGAAGGAAGAACACATGCTAAAAACCAATGGGGTTCAGGCACTCTACCAGAATTAAGAAACATTAGGTGGTGAAGTAAATTCTAGTCAAGGAGATTTTGGCCGGGTCCAGCCTGGCATGAAAGCAGAGTGCCTGGCCTCTGTGCTTGTCCTCTGGGCCACAGTCCCTACACAGAAAGCAGCAGAGCCGCATGCAAACACAAGATGTGCACCATGCACTCCTACTGACTGTGCCAGGATATCTCAACATAGGACCTTTGATCTGAGCATGCAGTCAGGCCAGGAAGGGATGAGATGAGCAGGTGAGGAACTCAGGCCACCCATAGTTGCACAACCACTGTCTACTGGTAAGCAGCACTGTGACTTTTTATCAAAGCCTGGGTGGGGCAGCTGAATGCCTTTCTCACTTTTGCTGTAGGGCCTCTTCTGGGAGGTAGAGAGAGCCTGAAGACTTTGAGCTATGAGCTCTGCACCCACCTGGGGAGGCACAGAGGCAGAGGGGCTCTCATCCTGGCCACGACCTTCCTTCTTTTGAGATACTAGAACAACTCCTAGTCTGCTCGTGAATGAAAGAAGGAACATATGATGAGAAGCTGGAGAAAGGAGCTCAACTTTCCTTTGCTTCTTTTTCAGAGAGGTGGAGTGTGAGTATTCTGTAAGGTGAAGATTGTGTCCAAGAACAGATATGGCCAAGTTTGCCCCAGGCCAGCATGTACGGCCACCTCACAGCATCCATGCAGCTTAACCTTTGAGGCCAGTAATGTGAACTGCCCAAACTGAGAAAGGCACCAGAAAAGCTGAGGATATACAGATGCTGAGGTCTGGAAGAACACATGCTAAAAACCAATAGGGTTCAGGCACTCTACCAGAATTAAGAAACATTAGGTGGTGAAGTAAATTCTGGAGGTGGGTACAGTGGAGCTCGGTCTTCATAGTTAGCTCCACACAATGGAGCCTTCTCCATTTCCTCAGAAAATGAAAACTGGCAGGTTTGTAGCCTTCTGGGTAGGAGGGAGACATGCAGCAAGTCCCAAGGGATACAAACCACAGAATGCTAACACAGTTGAGAACACACTTTTCCAACTTGGGCTTCAGCACTGCAAGTCTCAGAGAGAAGCTTTTCCTGGTTGCACAGAAATCAAACAGATGCAGGAGTGAGGCAAAAAGAAACCAAGGAAGAGCAAAGCTATGATGGCCCACATCTATAGCACCCATGTCTGCCCTTATCTAGCCAGAGCACAACTGTCCTAAGGGGCTGCTGCAAAGTCCAAGACCAGGCCTTGGTGGTCAAGCAAGGGCAGAGATAAAAGGCTGTCTGTCAAACTCAGTGCTAACAACGGGCACAGAGGTGACCTGCAGGACTGACATAACCAGCTCAACAGAGAAGGTCAGCCTGAAGCAGGAAATCCACAAAGCACCAGGTGACAGCAGGGGGTGTCAGCCCTCAGGAGGACAACTGATAGGGAAGAAGCTAGGCTGGGCTCAGCCTCAGGGAAACAACAGGTCCCAAACCACTGGAGGCAGGAAAGGATCCCTCAGGCATCCTTGACTGTCTCACCTGGTCACATCTGGAGTGGTGGTTGGGTGCACATGCTTCATGATGGTCTGGATCCAATTCCGCCGGATTCCGGAAGTCATGGCTGACAAGGTGAACTCACCCTCCTTTGTCTATACAAAAGACATGGAGATGTTGTAAGTAACCAGATTCAGGGGTACTTGTTGCTGCCCATCTCTAATGGAGATCCTTTCACTGTGCATAGACAAAGTGCCACAGAGAGAAAGGCTGAGACACGGGTGTCTGCTAAGGAGAACTGTATGTGCTGTACTGAGGATGCCTGAAGGCAGAGACACACAGGGGAATGGTAAACTGGAACCTCCTTCCACATGTTCAGCACATGCTTAAGTGTGCTCCCATAACACACCAGATAAGGATCGCACATCTATCTCCTCAGATCCAAACGAAAGGACAGAGCCCTCCTTGAAGATGGGGGAGATGTCTGGGTAGGTAGAGCAGTGTGAACTCAGGCTGGTATCCTGAAGCCACACATAGGCACACTGTAAGGGGTAAGGGGGCCCAGTCAGAAAGTCTGGAGATGCACTCAGGATGATTACCATCTGAATAAGAATTGAGGTGGGGGAGGGGGGTAAAAGGAAGGGTGTGTGGGGTGTGGATGGCTGGGTGGGGTGGGAAGCCTGTTAACAATGGAGAGACTAACCCTTCATCACCTAGTGGCTCTGTGTGGGAGCCCTTCAAATAGATAGGAGGCATGTCACAGGACAGTGGTTTCTATGTCCAGAGAAGGGTGCCTTTCAGCATTTTACTATAACCTACCAGGCTGCTCACACAGACATGCACATGCACACCAGCAAAACAGTGGGTGGAAGATAAAATTCTGAAGATGGTCTCGGATGGCACCATGTGACAAGGGCCGTAATACTCGAGTCCAAGTGCTGGCTGAACCTACCATGAAGCACAGCTCAGACTGATTTCTTCCACTGCAAGCTACTGCATGGGCACTGCCAACATTCCTCCCTGGCCAGCACTTTCTACCCTAGGTATGGTACATTCAGAGTCTGTCTCAGCACTCAGCTGAGCTCTTTCCCACTTTGCAGAGCTACACTACGCATTGTTAGTTCTCACACTCATTCTTGCTAGGGTTGCAGAGGACCCACCTCTCTGGAAAGTTGGTTCTGGCTGGCCCCTTCTCACCCACCTCTCCTCCCAGCACTGTGCAGCCTCTCTTTCTTCTCTGTCCACCACCACAAAGCTGCCTGCCTGGTCACCCCACCAGTGCCCTGACAATTCACCCAAAGTTTCACTTATGCACCAATGCTCATGTCTCAAATACCTGCCAGGCACAGCCTGGCCTGGGATTCACTGCTCTCATGGTGCTGCCCCATCTTCCTCCGCTGCACTTCCTCTTCTGTTCCAACAGATCCAGGACTGGGTCGAGGCACTGCATACTCCTGCCTTCAGCCTCCAGAAGCTCAGGACTGGGCTCTCCTCCAGAGAGTCCATTCACACTGAAACCAACTTCTCTCAACCTAAGGCTTGCAGCCCTGGGGCTTACAACTGATTGGATCACAGTAAGCTCACCCCAAGGGTAGAGTGAAAGATCACTGACACGTTAAAAGGCTAGAACTTCCATGGGCTTTCACTACCACAGGGAGGGCAACTGAGACCTCAGATAGAAGGATGCCCTGCCTAAAAACACCTGAAGATAGGGAAGGAATAAATATGATTCTGAAAGAAAATAAAAGAGCATATATATAGGGGATGTGGGGGTGGGTGGGTAGGGATGTGGGTAAAAATGAGAATTAACTTGTGTCATATACTGGTACAAATTCCCCAATGTTGTGTATGATTGTGAGCTGTATATAAAATGTACCAATAAAGAATTCAATAAAAAAAAAGAATAAGAGAGAGAGGAGAGAAGAAGGGGACAAAAATAAGGAACTGAGATGTGTTACGTATATAAAAAACAAAACAAAACAAAACAGGGCCGGAGGGTTAGCTCAGTGGTTCCGGCGCCTGCCTCGCAAGCGTAAGGACCTGAGTTCGATCCCTGGTTACCACATATAATGCTGGGCGTGGTGGCTCACGCCTGTAATCCCAGCACTCGGGAGGCAGAGACGGGAGGATTGCTGAGTTCACGGCGGCTTGCCTGGGCACCATAGTGAGCTCAGGGCCAGCCTGAA
>PVIC010021877.1:0-28156 GCA_004025085.1 Thryonomys swinderianus
GAGGCAGGCGCCGGAACCACTGAGCTAACCCTCCGGCCCAAATTAATAATTTCTAGAAGGAGCAGTTTACTCTAGAATTCAAGAGGACTGAAAACTCAGATAACCCTCAAGCTAAAGTGACAGAGATGGTATCACTACATCACATAAATGGAACAGAGTACTAGAGCTGGGAGAGGTATATGATAGAGAGCTTTGAAGATAAATAAAATATATTTTAATATCACTCAGTTATTCAAGGGTATGTTGATCAGCAAAGTCACTTGAGAAAACTAAGTGTTGTTGGAGTTATAGAAAATAATTACAAGGCATAAAACAAGAAAATAACTACAAGGAACAATCACTAGAACTCTCAGAAAAAACCAGGAACCTTCCCCCCCATAAATTAGAAAATAAAACCTCATAATTTAATAGTGTCTATTACAATACTAAAAATTGTTGCCTTAGCATTATGGAATTTAAGTCATAATAAAAATAAATCTCAGCATATTAGTGCTTGCAAAGGCTTGTAGGGCTGGGGCAATTTTGTTGAGATAGCATAGCTCTGAATCAGATTTAATGCAAAACACAGTTATTTACAAGATTAGCTGACAGTATCTGTCCACAGAAATACAATGTAGAAATATGAGGGAGTGCAAGAAATCTGTCCCTTTGCTAGAGATTGCTAAAAATCTAGCTGGGTTCCCACCACAATGCTCCCTTTGTCCTACCAGGAGATGAAGCATTTATGGTGCAAGAACCAAAGGTCTACCAGAAAGCCCAAAGGCTGGTGCTGGAGGTAGGTGGTCTGCCTCAGGTCAAAGGCCTGGGCAGGAAGCTGAAGGCTTTGTGCTAAGAGCCAGGTGAGGATGCCCAAGGTGAAGGCAAAGTGCGGAGTGGCTCAGAAGAGAACAGCTGAAGCTTCTCTGAGGAAAATTAGCCACAAGGCAAAATGAAAATCAGCATGAACACCTTCCCTCCCAGCTGGTCTCCGTTCTACTGTTCCCCAAAGCACATCTCCGGAAGTGAGCCTTCTCTGGCCAGAACCATGCCGACTCAGTTATCCAGTGGGAATTCCTACTCCAGATGGCATTAATCAGGTAACCACCATGTTCAGTATCTCTCTTATAATCAAGACTCGGGTGTCTTACCCTAACCTGCCCCTCCACCACGTTACTCTGCCGGGTCTCAAATTCAAAACCCTAATGCTTCACTTCCACTTAGCTGGTCCCCTGTGCTCTAAAACACAAGTACTGCCTCAGCATATATAAACTGAGCATCAGTTTTGTATTAAAAACTATTCTGGGCTCTTTTGTAGATACATTAGTAAAATAATCAACAAAACTTTTCTTGATTGGGCCGGAGGGTTAGCTCAATGGTTCTGGCGCCTGCCTCACAAGTGCAAGGTCCTGAGTTCAATCCCTGGTAACCACATACAATGTTGGGCGTGGAGACTCATGCCCACCAGCAATCAATACCACATACCACAGTGCCGGGCATGGTGGCTCACTTCTGTAATCCCAGCACTTAGGAGGCAGAGACAGGAGGATTGCTGAGTTCGAGGCTTGCCTGGGCTACATAGTGAGCTCAGGGCCAGCCTGAATTACAAAACAAGACCCTTTCTCAAAAAAAAAAAAAAACACCTTTTCTTGATCATATTTATATTTTAGATGAAGATGACAATATAGATATCAAATATAAGTTAATGATGCACATTTTAGATGGTAAAATATCCTTTGGATAACATAGTAAGAGTTTTAAATGACAAATTGAAAGAAATAAAATATTGGTATGGGCAGAGCCTTGAGCATTTACAAGTCTAAGGAGAGGGAAATATAAGATTTCACTGTATCGTGTTTCTTCACGTGAAATAAATAACGGACCCGATACCATCACACCTGAAAAATACCATTCAAGCCAAAGTGTGAAGACAGCACAAAGACTCTTTAGTTACACTCTGTTCTCTCTGTGATGAGGAGATAAGGGACACGATGTACCTCAGACAGGGTGAACCGTGACAGATGAGTTCAAAACACTCTAGTAAGAAAATGACCTCCAATTCTGAAGTATCTTAAATTCAAACAGAACTGTTTCTATTTCCCCAACTAGAATGGAGAACAATGGCAGAATTCGACTAAGCCTGTTAGGAATTTGTTGAAATTAGAGCCCACGATAGCTGGATCTTCGGTGGGGACACTGCAGGTTTTCACAAGAGGTTTGTTTCATGCAACCAGTGATATTCTTTAATTCACTGTATATGAATTAGAAGGAAAAAAGAAGTTGGGGATAACATCAGGACATTGATGTGTGGGACTGGAAAGTTGGTATTATTCCTAGATATAGGGATAGATGTACAGTTTAAAAATATATTGGGTTTGGGATATGTATGATTCACCTCTATAGAGATATGAGTTAGTTTACTGGTATATGACTAAGATTTTCAAAAACAAAACAAAACAAACCTACATTGAAAAAAGAGACTCAGAGGCCATACAAGTGACTGGTGCTATGATGAACAAATCAATGCAATAGTTAGAAAGATGATTCCAAGATTAAGAAAGAGAACAGAAAATGTTGAACACAATTAAGTATATATTCAGCATAAGTAAGGATAGGAATTTAAACCAAAACCAAAGTTAAAGTTTGTCGTACTTATTCATGGTCATGACATTAATGTGGAAAATAAGCAGGTATGCCATTACTGTACTTAGAAACATAAGTTTTCTTAAGAAAATATGGTATGTAAAATTGGTATACAAACACCTGGATCACATGGTATTTTCCAAATAACAAGAAAGTAGTTCTTTCAAAAATGAGATGGAAAGTGTCCAGATAAAATCTCAAGATGCTTGTCATTCCTACTTTATTCATTAAAATGAGAAAGTGAACCAGTGAAAATGTGTTCTGATATACCAAAGATTGTTATTCACCACCTCTGTAATTTATGTAGTTTTCAAATGTTTTTTAAGGTTGAAACAGCCTATTTGAAGTTGCAAATTGACATGTGATAGCTGCTTTTCTACAAAAGCATTATTATGTTTTAGAAAATTGAAGTGAAAACTCAAATAGGAATGAACAAAATAATATATTAATTTTATGAATTGTTTATTTTTTAGCATAATTGACTTTTCTTAATTGTGTTCTGATCTCATCTTGTAAAATCAACTGAAACAAGTGAAATAAAAATAGGCTTGATATTACAAGTCTGTGTTTTAATTAAAAAGAGATTCACATAGTCTATGTGTAAATGGTTTACCTGAAAGTGACATCCTTTCTATATAAAATCAAGTATAAAATATACTCCATGATATTTATTTGGAAATAAAAAAAAACACAAAATGTTAATATAAATATGTCCTACCGCTGGGAACAATTCTGTTTGGTAGAAATAACTAGAAGGTCGAAACTCGACAGGTCTGCCTGCCTGCTTACATTTTTGAAATCAACTCACCTTCACCTCTGGTAACAATGACTCTGGTGGTGCCACATGTTGTGCCGCTTCAGGGTGGAACTGGGTGTCTGCCCTGCCCCAAGTCTTTGTTACACTTTGTTACTCTAGAGGTGTTGAATAAAAGGTGTGGCAGGCTGGGCCCTGGGGTCTTTTGCTACCCAGAGTACCATGGATCAGTCCGAGCTCAGCTTCTCTAAACCTCATTTCTGTCTAATTATTAACTATTTCACCATGTGCTATTGACCCACAGAAGAATAGAACCGAAGGTAAAGGGTCTAGTTACTTTCCCTTCCCATTTCCCACATCCTACATATTAAGAAGACATTTCAAAATCTCAGTTTATAAATTCTTATTTTGGTTTAATTTTATCAAAATATATAAAAATAACTACATAACATTATATGTCCCCATAAAAATATAAACTTTGAAAATAAAAGATAAATATAAAGAAAAATGATAAATTTAAAATATACTCTTCAAAATAATATATTTTAGTTTTTTATATCCATTTTAAACAATTCTCACAAAAGCAACAAGTTAAAAGGACTACTCAGTTGTTTACCATGAAATGATGACAATTTTGATGGTAGAACAAGAAAAAGATGGTTTAAAGTGTGAAATCACATTACTTATTAACCGAATTTTAAAATTCTCACACTATTGAAATGCTAAAACATTGTAGTAGATCTGTAGCAATTATATGCTTCTCCTTTCCACAGTAATTAAAATATGCTGCTGTTCCCTATTAAGCTGGGCTCTCCTTGTCATTTGTTTTGACAACAGAATCTGGCACATTTGATGTGCTACTTTTCAATCTAGGCCTCAAGTAGGCTCCTGCCTTCCATGTTTTCTCTGGTTCTATGTTTACACCGTAAGCAAAGTCCTAGACTAGCTTTCTAGAAAGATGACATGAAAATGAATCAAAGCCTCTGCTTCACCCAGGCCAAATCTACTCTCGGGTGGACATTCACCTAGGACAACAAGATCACCCGTTAACCCCCAGGAAAAGAAAGATCAATGAACATATTTAAACAAGTGCTGCTTACATCCACAGGAACTTATTCAAACCTATAGACCCATACACTTAACATACTAATCATTTTATAGAAATGATTTTTCTTTTTTTTTTTTTTTTTTTTTTTTTGAGACAGGGTCTCACTTTGTAGTTCAGGCTGGCTCTGAGCTCACTATGTAGCGCAGGCAAGCCTCGAACTCAGCAATCCTCCTGCTTCTGCCTCCCATGTGCTGGGATTACAGACATGAGCCACCACGCCCGGCACTGTGGTATGTGGTATTGATTGCTGGTGGGCGTGAGTCTCCACGCCCAGCATTGTATGTGGTTACCGGGGATCAAACTCAGGACCTTGTGCTTGCGAGGCAGGCACTGGAACCACTGAGCTAACCCTCCAGCCCCAGAAATGATTTTTCTCTTTGTATTCTGATAAAATATAGAGAGCACAAAATTAACCAGTAAGCTGTTTGAGTGGCATTATACCTACTCAGTTGTATAAGGTATATTCACATTATTGTTCCACTATTACTACCATTCTTGCGGTGGATTGTCATTTCCTGAAACTGAATCTTTCCATTAAGTAAACATTACCTCCCTAACGTACTCTTCTTCCAGACTTTGGTAACATCTGCTCTACAATCAGTGAAACAGTTTAGCTCTCAGAGATTCCACACATACCTTGAATTACATACTGTTTCTATGTGTCTAACTTATTTTATTAAACATGAGTTTTTAAAGATTTAGCCTTACTCTAACCTTTGTAAAACATTCACCATACATTTAGATTACCCTGGTATACGTGCAGAAAAATAATGTGTTAAATAATTATATGTTACTATGCTTTAGAATATTTCTCAGTCTCATTCATTTAATTTCCATTAATTACTTTAAGGTGCCTTGTGATTTATGACTCTACCTAGAAAAGGACCTAATGTTAAATATGATTAGCTGTTGAATGAATGATGCATTCAAATGTATAAATAATTCTATAAGCTGATCATGATAATTATTAGCTATGGGAACATTTGTAAAATAAATGAATTTCAAGGTAAAAATTAAAATGATTATAATGATGATTTTGGGAGAATATTCTGGTAAACAATAGCCTTATATTGATTATTACACATTTTATTTCTTTGTATTATTAAAATATGATTTACAACAAAGGAAACATCTGTTTAGAAAATCAAAAGAATATAAGTAATCAACTTTGCTTTGAGCTCAATTTCCACCCAGCTGTATCACATTATGAAAGCATTTTCATAAAGAACATGATGACTATATCAAGAATTAATCTACCTAAAACTTTCAAGCAGATTTGTTGCATTTGTTTTCACTTCCAATGATGTTCAAACCAAAAACATGATTTTGAAAGATTTAGCACTGTAAGATGTGTTATTTCATAATAACACATAAGTACTAATTCTTGAGTTACAGAAAATAGGATTATATTTTTTGTTCAGATTTGGATATAAATCTAAATTTATAGAAAATATTTCATATAAAATACAGTATAGCTTGGTAACATTCCAGTAACAAGAAGCAGAGCTATATGCTCAGGTTTTTCATTACTTCCATGATGATGAAGTTTTATTAAGTACTATCAGTTGCTGTTCACCAAGTTTTCATATAGGCACTTTGACAAGTTCTGAGAATAAGAATTGTTGCTATGAGGATACTGACTGGGAAGAATTTCACCCATTTCTTAGTTCTTTACAGTTTCCATGACTGCACAAGAACTGATTATTTTGTTAGAAGTTGAGATTTCCCTGTGCCTATGAATTTAATTCATGTCCCTGGCAATCACTGTGTTAGTCACCTTTCATTTCCCAGGAAAACCTTATAGAGAAGATTGCCCTACGGGAAGGCCACGCATTTTGGGAGAAGGATATTGGCGTGGAGCAAAGCATGATGACCAGGAGGAGAAAGGTGGGGAGGGACAGGAACTCTTCAAACAAACTCAAGGCACCTACTTTCGCCCAGTAGATCCACCTCCTTGTGCTCCCCTCAGTACCAGTCAGTACCAGCATCTAGGAGGGAAACCTTCAATGAGTTTGGAGGTGGTACTTAAGACCTAATAGTTCCCTATTGTTTAGACCATTTAGAATGTTTCCAGTTAGTCTTTAAGTGTGTACTGGCATTTGTTGCAAATTCATTGAATTTACTTTGTATAAATATAACCATTCTAATTTAATTTTAAAAAGTCAAGAACAGTGGGTAAATTACTATATATGTAGAAAGACACATACTTGATAAAGAAACTGGTATTGGATAACAAATTTCTCTTAAATGTATGAAATAAACTACATTGCTTTTCAAAAAGATCCTTCACAATTTATGGCCTGGTTACAGTTTTTGTACTATTTTTCTCATCATTCTTTTTTCTACTATATCATCACATTAGATGGAAAATTAAAATCATATTTTATTCCACTCTGAGTTTAGAGTTTCTAATTTCCTAACATCTGTTAACTTAAAGAATAAAAGTTCCTTGCCGGGCATCGTGGCTCATGCCTGTAATCCCAGCACTCGGGAGGCAGAGACAGGAGGATTGCTGAGTTCGAGGTTTGCCTGGGCTACACAGTGAGCTCAGGGCCAGCCTGAACTGCAAAGCTAGACCCTGTCTCAAAAACAAAACAAAACAAACAAACAAACAAAAAGAATAAAAGTTCCTGTTTTTCCCCTCTTAAGGTTTTGTGGCTATACAAAGGCATACAAATTAACCTTTTATAAATATAGATGTTTTTCTTATAATCAGCAATAATTCTTATATATGTGTCATATGGAATGTTGCTAGAATTTTAATAATGATTTTGTTCTAATGTGCTTTGAAGTGTATTTCATTTAACTCATTGTACTTTATATTTACTTAAATTTATAACCTCCAGTTCATTATTATAATTTCAATTGGAAAATTTATTATCTCTTAATTATGACTATTTATTGCTACATTATGTCTACACATCACAATTACACTCACCACTGAGAACTTGTACCAGTGTATGATATGACTTAATTCTCATTAGTCCCCTTTCCCTACCCACCCTACATTTCCTATCTCTATATGCACAAGCTTTGTTTCCTTTGTTTAACCATCAGTGTTTTTCTTTCCCCTCATTACTTACTCCTAAACCGCATTTCCCTTGAAAATTTACAATTTCACAATATCTATCATGCATTCTAGAACTCATTTACATCTTCATTTTTTCATACCAAAGATACAATATTTACACATCTGTGACCTATTTATTCCACTTACGAGGATGTCCTATGAGTATATTTAACAAAGTCTATTTATTTTTTCACATAGTAATGAAAAGCTATGTTTTCATCATTCAGTTCTTTTTTTCTTATACCCTGTCCTGATCACTCTATTGTTTGTATTAACTTGGACTATCCATTTAGAAGAGACAACCATTTCCTTCATGGTTCCAAATGATGTACATGAGCTACACTCACGTCTCTGTTCAGACCAATGGAAGAGTACGATGTATAGAACATCAGGAAAGTGTTGGAGGAACACAGATGGGTGCTGGTTTCATGAGACTCTGTTACTAAAATATGTTTGCTAAATGTGTGACATTGGGCAAAATTTACCATCCACATTCAGGATGCCTCATCAGAAAAATGTAATAATGAGTTGATGGATTAAAAAAAGGAAACAAAGCTTATCTATCCAGGGGGTGGGGGGGGGTTGTAGGGAGGGCAGGGGAATGGGAATGAATTAGAAGATGTGGCATGTATAGGAACAAACCTTTAATGTCGATTGTGATCATAACATATGCATAAAATGTGTTAATTAAAAACAATGAATATGGCTGAAAATCAACTGAATACACACAAATATTCTAGCAGGCTGCCACAGATATGCAACTATTTGAGTATAGTTCATTTCTACTAGAAGTATTAGTTTCAAAAGGAGATACTGCATGAACAGTAGTATTCTGGAAGAAGCACCTGTTGGGGAAGGCACATAAGCAAAGGAAAAATAAATATTCATAATTATTGTCACCTTTGCCTTTTTTCCTTGGACTGATTTTATAATTTTTCTCATGAATCTTACTTAGACAACTACAACAGAGAATAATATTTATCAACTTCCGCACCTACAATTAGGTGAGTTAGTTGGCTATATTTCCTTTGAGGTTCTCCAACCTCTGCAAACAAGTCATACACCATGGTGATATAAATTATCCTCTACTCTTTTTTTCAAGTTTCCAAGGCCTCATGTAATGTTATTTAAATTAAGCTGTTGACAAATTATCAAAGCAAATATTTTATTTGCTTTTGATTTCTATTTTTACCACATAGAATATAGATGAATGAAAAAAATAATTTGTTGAAATAATTTAGTTCTTTGACAATCCTTTGTTTTCCTTTAAATAAATTATGCCACGTTCCTCACAATTTTTTCTCAAAAAGTTGCACAATACCAACAATGTATTCAATTCATAATACTTTGATCAAGAAAAATGGTGCTATTATCCTTATAGGACTGGTTCATGTCATGACTACTATGCATATGATTGACCAGGTCATACGAGTGACCTGACACATTTTTTTTTCTACATTCACATATTTACAAAATTGTATAGAAATATTATGTATATGGATCAAGTATAACACAATTCTTTGTATCATATATACATTACTGTTACTGTTTAGATTTAAAATGTCTCTCAAAGATCTCATGTGATCAGATATCAGGCCTGTTTAGAAGTCACAAGTCCCTGGGGAGATGGTCTACATGAATGTGTTCTTATTCCTGCTTCCTCTGTTTTCTCTCTTCTTCCTCAACACTATGGAGTAAACAGCTTTCTTCCCCTGTGCCCACTGTCCATATTGTTCCTGGCTCAGAGCCAGCTGAACATTGACAGAATCCCTCATAACTGTGAGTGGAATTACGTCTCTCTTCCTTTAAGCTGTGTACGCCAGACTTTGTGTCTCGGGGAGGAGAAAGCTTATATGTTTGGGAAATAGCTAAATCTACTTAAACAAATCATTTTTTCACATGGTTAACATTTTTATGGTATAAACATTTAATATTTATTTTCCTAGATATCTCAATAATGCCAATTAATGTGAAGCACATAAATGGAAATAAGTTCCTCTGACATATTTTTTTCTATTATGACTTCTACTTTATTAGGTGAATTTTACATATTTCAAAAATTTATGAGAAAATATGCTTTCAATATTTCTTATTGGTGCATTTAATTATTGTTTGTTTTAACATATAAATTCCATTTTGTGAATATAGAAAAATGTCTTTTGACATATATATTTCCATAGTATAAAAAGCGCTCTAGTAAGTATTCAATCATGTTTTAGTGAATGTGCACGTATCATGTTCAGGGAGGGGCAAAGTTATTAGCTATTTAATTTAGCTATACTTCAGTGATCAAAAATATAGATTGTTTCAATCTATATTTCCAGACCAACTTACGCATCACTACAAAACCTATATATACAGGGTTTCTAAAGTTTTTCAACAGTTTGGTTGTACACTCACTGCACAGTCAGATTACCTGGTCAAATTTAACAAAATACAGCACCACTATTATGTTTAGATGAACAGAGTTAATACAGCTACTACAGTATCTTCCTAGTATAGTAATGACTTTCACGATGAACAAATTCATGGAATAAAATTTAATACATTAATCTTAGTGAAATCATTCACTTAAATAATCTTTATAAGAAGTATTCTTGGAAAAACATGTAATTTATGTATTGTTAATGCATCAAAAATACAGTTTTAAGCAGAGATTAGTTTTAAGCAAAGTATTATTCTGATAAATGACTAAATATTGAAAGTAATGACTGAAATACCAGACCAACACAATTTTCTCATTTATTAAAATCCTTTCTACTTTCTAAAATGATCATAGGAAGTAGTGCAGAAAGGGGGGGGGACTTGAACATCAAAACTCTTTTGAAAACTGTGACAAATTTTCACACCATATATTTTTCAGTGGGCAGCGAGATAAAAATTGTTAAAATGACCTTTACTTTTATGCTTTTATTTTCTTGATGTGCTAGCTGGGATCATCATTTTATGCACTATTTATACTCCTCTTTATGGGAACGCTGACCTTTACTGGAATTTGACTATGGACAGCATACAAATGTGCAAGCATACTACTTATGAGTTGAAAAAAAATCGAAGAATGATGAACAGAGGAGGACAGTATCTGTGAAAGATGTCATATAGATGTGTCTTTCAGGCTAGGGCTTATAAAAACCAATTACATTTTCATAGCTTTCCAGATTGCTTCATTGGTACTTAAAAATGAAAGAAGACTAGGCAAGTACCTACACGAAACACCCTTGATAAAACAACTTCTAAAATTGCGATATGTATGTGTAGATAATACTTATCACAAAAGTTTATTTAAAACTTGTATTGAAAAAGTACATACTTTAAATTGAGAAGCAAAATTTCACCATTATGTTTTTAAAAATATATCATATTTTGATTTTAATGAAGATTCTGGACTAGTTCATGTACCAGTTACATTAAAAAAAATTACAAGTCTTGACTGAGAAAGACGAAAACCATAGTCATAGCAAAAAGTTGATTTGCTATATTTCAAAATGATTCTAAGAAATTAAACATTCTGACAGAGTTGCTAGGTTCAGAGCTTATATTGTATACAATTAAAATGGTGATACTATTGATCTGAATCTGTTATTTCCATGTGCATTGGTTAATGTTCCTTGGACAAACAGACCAGGTAGAAAATACATGTATCATCATGCAAAGAGGTTATGGTGGGGGGGGGGGTGTCATGGGCTCCGAGCTGGATGAGTTTACAGAGAACTGCTGCATGAGGAGAACTGAAGAGTTGGGGTGCTGCTTGGTGCAAGCACCTGGAAGCCTCAAAACAGGAAGGATCCCTAGGGATAAAACTCAGGGGCGCTGCAGCTACCTGGGGAGCACAAGGTCCCCAGTACCAGTCACACACACACACACACACACACACACACACACACACACGATAAGGATGTGGCACTGGTCACAGGCTAATTGCCCCCACCCCGGAGAGTCGTAGTGGTCTCTACACTCTGACCAAAACAACTGGGGTCTGAAATCCTCAGGTCAGGGCAGCAGCAAGAGATGCCCCAGCGGCACTGGGATGAAGGCCCCAGGAAAGTGCACCCACTCCTGTTTTCGCCTTACCGTGCAGGCCCCGCCCCGCTGGCATGGTGTTCTCCACCTTGGGGCGGGTCCTCCTGGCCTGCTTCCTGGCCTGCACACCCTCCCCTTCTAGAAACACCTCAAGGACACACCCAGCAGTGACTTTCCTAATCTTTTGGGCACTTTAGTCAACACATCACAAAATTCACACAGTTAAGAAAGGGAAACTGTATTTACTTAACAATACCATTTGAATGGTTATCCTGGGCTGAGTGAGAGAGATCAACGTATCATATAGACCTTTATTTGTAAAAGCTAATCATTTGCTATGTGTTAATAAAAAATTAAATGAGGGTTTCCATTTTTAAAATATTCTATTGTAGAAGAACTTCTGTACACCAAAATGCCTTGTGCATTCTCTGTGCAGGAGACAATGTTGCACAGGTGAGACCCGCGGGGTAAATGAATTCCAATCATTGGAATGTCTAGAGACTCATTTATGCCTCACGCAGGCTTCTGGAGTGGGGAAGTAATGACCGCAGCGGTGTTACAAGTGACATATTTAAACTGACTGGGAGCAGTGTCTGCCCGACATCCAGAAGCCTGCAGAGAGCACATCTTCTGTGATTCTACCAACCTTCATGCAAGATGGGAAAGGTAAATATTTAGTTCTATTGCATTTAGCAATTATGCTTTTTGTATATTTGTCATATTTTTTCAAGTCATCACTATAAATACAACCTAAAAGAGGGAAATTTATTTCCAGGTATCAGAGTTTTGAAGAACCCAAAGGAGAAACATACCTGTAACATTTAGTTTGATTTTTTTTTTCTCCACAGTGGTGAACATTTACATTCATAAAAACAAGGCGGCTCTAATATCATGAATGAAAGACATGAGATCACGGTGAGGTCAAATGACCATGAGTAGTCAAGGAAGAAATGGTCATCAAATTATTTTCCTATTTAAATTACCAATGTGTTTTAAAATGTCATTTATTAGCTAATAACTGGAGAACTTTAGTGAATAAAATATGAACAGTCTTTAAAGTCCATTATATAACTTCATTTACCATGACTGGCTCCTATTAGTTCGGTTGGCCATTGTGCCATAAACCCGACAGAAAAGGAGAACTCGGTACGGGGACAGAAACAAAAGGATGCTGGCTCAAGGCAGGCACGTGGGTTCACGGGACAGAACAGAGGATGCAGTGACAACATCAAGCACAATCAACTATTTGTTCTTTGATAAAAATATAAACTGTAAGAAAAAAGAGCCTTTGAATAGTGCTATGGAGAGAACTCGCTATTTGCATGCACAGAATTGCAGTTGGACACATATTCTCACTACATACTAAACTAAATCCACATGGATCAAGACTTTCATGTTAAAACAAACAACCTGTGGAAAAATAAAATAGACGCCACTCTTGATGTCATTACTGAAGGCAAGGATCTTCTGAACAGAATTTTGGCTTCATAGGAAATAGTATCAAGAATCAACAAATACGACCACAAAAGCAACCCACAAACTGAAGAAACAATGTGAAGAATCAGAAAAAAAAATATTTCTAGCTACTCAGATGGAATATTAAGATCTAGAATATGTAAGTAATTTGAAAATGATACCCTTCCCCCCAGAAAACACTCAATATAAACAGTCCAGTGAACTGAGCAGATACTGCTCAAATGAAGTACAAAGAGACAATAAGCATATCTGATGATGACATCAGAATTCTGATGTCAGAATTGCTAGCCATTAGAGTAATGCGAACTAAAACAATACTGAGGTTCCATCTGACTCCAAAAAAGAGTGACATCATGCAGAAACCTAATAACAAGTGCTGGAGAGGCTGAGGTCAGAAAGTAATGGTTCTACTCTGAGGGCATAAAAAGTAGTACAACCACTATGCACATCAGCATGGCGTTTCTTCAAAAGTCAAACACTAAAAATTCCACTTGAAGCAGCTATTTCCATTTTAGGTATCTTCTCAAAAGAGTGAAAAATACAGACCAAACCTTAAATCAGTGTGTGTGTGTGTGTGTGTGTGTGTGTATTTATGTGTGTGAATATATATATATATATGTATATATATTTTTTTTCAATAGATAAGTGCTTCAAAAGGTGATATTTACCCAATAGAGCACTACTCTGCCATAAAAAGAATAAACGTAAGTCATAGGTAGGAAAATAGATGTACTTTGAATATATAATGATAACTGAAATATGTGTTACAGCTACAGTATCGCATGGTTTCTTTTATGTGAGAAACTCAGATTGCAAATAAAGTTAATCACAAAAAAAGATAATAAAAGTAGGGATATAGACCTTTCTCAAATGGGAAAGGGGCCAAGAAATGGAGGGAGACTGATGGAAGGGTAGAACACGGGCTGAAAATACAAGTATAGGTACCAGCGACACACAAGAAGGTAGTTTGGTGCAGATCAAAGATATAATAATTAAAAAAAATTACAAAAATACAAATGCTCAAAAAGTAAATGACTGGCTGGGTGTGGTGGCTCATGCTGCAATCCCAGCACTCAGGAGGCAGAGGCAGGAGGATTGCTGAGTTTGAGGCTTGCCTGGGCTACACAGTGAGCTCAGGGCCAGCCTGGACTACAAAGCGAGACCCTGTCTAGAAAAAAAAAAAAAAAGACTAATCCTCAGGGGTTTTGTTTGTTTACTTATTATAACCATTAATTCTGTGGATCCGACTGTGTTTTGGTATGCATACAGCTGGATCTGAAATATTTTACACAATGTTTTTTCCTCCAGTAATTCTATTGTTGTTTTTAAATTTGACATGCTATTTTTACGAATTAGAAATTTATCCACATACTTTAAATATAAAGTTGTGTTGATATTTTCACTATTTTTCCTTCTTAAAAATTTCATGTTTGTTTAGATTCATATCCTTGCTGGTCTTTTCTCAAGGTGGGAGGGAATCAGGAGCTGAAGGGGGAGGGGAGGGAGGAAACACGGATCAAGAGAGCAATGAAGATGTGTATGTGGACCAGCTCCACAAAAGAAATGTACACATTGTATGTTGAAAGCATGTGCTAACAAGAAATAGTAATCTTTGTACAATGAGGTGGAGGGAGTTATAGGGAGGACAGGAAAACAGGATGGAGAAAATGATAAAAATAGTGCTTTTGCAAAAAAAAAATATATGGTGGATTTATTTTTTTGTTGTTTTTGAGACAGGGTCTCACTTTGTAGTTCAGGCTGGCCCTGAGCTATGTGGCACAGGCAGAGCTTTTGCAGATATAAAGGGGATACACACATTGAAATGGCAGGGAGAAAAAGAAAAAAAAAAGACAAAATACATATATGTACATTACCAACTCTTTATACTAATTATAACATATACTGCAAGCATGCACTAATACAAAAAATAAATTTAAACAGATATCATTGTCCTAAGAATGTTCTAAAGTTTGAGTCATATTTGTAAGTATTTGGCAGGAAATTCCAATACACAGAAATATACACCTTCATCCTCTAAATGCATAATTGATTCTGGAATTGATCCATTGCAGACATAAAATAAAATAAACAACAAAATATGTACTTCATAGTTCATGATTAAATATTGACATGCTAGAGATCATAGTGATTTCCGATCCAGAAATATTTTTTTAATTTCTCAATGATATTACAACACATTTCTAGAAAGCATTTGAGAAATGATGGTAGCCAGTGATTGATATAGCTAAAGAGTCATTTTGATTCTGGGTGGATTTGATCCAGGGCATTACTGACTGATAACTTTTAAAAGTTGGTATTTACAAAGCAGAAATAATGTCCTCACTTCAGCATCACATATATAAATGACAAGACTGTCAGGGGTGGGTACAGGATATAATAAAAATATACCTTCTGTTCATGTGTATGTGGGAGGAACTGTTAAACTCAATATATTTGATTCTCTAGAATTTATCTTTTCAAAACTGCACTAGACTACATTCCTTCTGTGCTCAAAACTGCATGATACACAGTGTCAGGGAAATGAATTTAAAATTAATATATATCACGCTCTATATGATCTGGTGCCAGAGTTATTTCTGCTGCATTTGTTATTTCTTTCCCTGGTATTGAGTCCACTCAGACCATAATCATGTAAGCTCTGCTTTGGTTTTTTGCATTTACTGGAATCCAGGAGAGTTATAATCTTGGAACGTTCTTTACCTGAAGATCATCTAATTTGTATCTTCTGATTATTTCCAGCATTAACTTTGTTTTATTTGAGACCACTTCTAAGACACTTTTGCATAAAATTCATTCAGTACGTATGTTTCTTAGCATCTGTACGTCCTTTCATCTCCGAGTGTGCAGTTGCATGAGTGCATATGAAGATGGATACCCCAGATTTCAGATTTGGAAGACGTAAGCACACCACGTTCTAGGACCCCTAGCTCCTTCAGCTCTGCGCTCATCCATGCAGATCACAAAGGAGCCCTGTAAGTACATTAATCACGGCAGACTCGCTGCTTTTGCAGAGAAAGGCACGATCTGTCCTAAGCTAACGTATTTTCAAGGTTACCATTAAATATGACTACTTCTTATAAGTCTAGTTTAAAGTCTAAAGGTATTTTCAAATGTTTCCTCCATGACAAACAGTAAAAAGGAAGCT
Organism: Thryonomys swinderianus; assembly: GCA_004025085.1. Lineage (NCBI taxonomy): Eukaryota > Metazoa > Chordata > Mammalia > Rodentia > Thryonomyidae > Thryonomys > Thryonomys swinderianus. The sequence continues at coordinate 16,214 of PVIC010021877.1, forward strand.
GAGATTGCAACATTTTAATTAATTTCATTTTCTATGAATTCAAACAAGAAGGTTCTGGAAAATTTAAGGACACAAGCTATCTTAATCAAGGTTATCCAGGTGTAAGCATTTGCATGTCATCTATAGTCAGTGTGACAGACACAGCATAGGACACCACCGTTAGGAGAATGAAAAACTTCCGAGTGACCTCTCTCTCATTCCTTTGCCAGAATTGAGACTTTGGGAATAAAATGTCTTTAGAGCTTCTCAATTTTACTACACGTCTATATTGTTTCTTTGAAGCAAGAACCATAAAATATATTATCTTTACATTAGCTTCAGTGACATAAAATAGATAGAACCTGGTTTAAGACCATTATTTTCTGCTTAAATGATTAATGCAATTTTATTTAATAGGACACTTGGTTAGTGATCTTGACATCTACCAACGCGTATCCTAAAGTCATTCTTCTAGTCTGTAAACCCGATTTGATTCCAATGAGATCTAATTGATAAAAATTTGATGTAAGAATATTAAAATTGAGTTAAAGTAAATAAATAGATAAATCAAAGGTGACTTTTTCATCATAGAAAATCTAGCTAATTTTATAGGACTGCCCAGTAGACGTGAGCAGTGTTTACTCCGAGTTCAAACTCTGTTTTCATAACCGCGACTTGGGATTTCTGCAACATACACTATGTGGCATCTCTGAGAAACAAACAGGGCTTTTAAACTAGTTTTAGAAATAACAGGATTAGAAAACACATCTTGCAGTTATGTGTGGAAACTATTCGTGGTTTCAGTGAACAATTACTATTTAACTACAAGAATCGAACTCATAGTTCAGTTGGCAATTTAAGGAAATTGTTCCATTTAGAAAAAGAATGTGTTTAACATTCAAAGTTTGCTTGAACTCTATTTTTCTTACCTGAATGCCACACCAACATCCGGCACAGGTCCGGCTGAAGTCCTAGGGGCCGAGGAACGTCCTGCAGGAGTCCAGCCAGGGGTCTGGAGTCCATGGCAGGGCCTCATGCCAGGCTGCATCCAAGATCTGCCCCGGGAAAGCTCACAGGCCAGTGGTGAAAGGCGCCGCAGCCCGCTCCGGAGGGATTTGCGCCACAGGGCTGAGGGGTCTTCCCTGGGGCCGGGAAGCAGCACTCAAGGTAAAAGTCCAGTGAGCTCCACTCAGAACCGCAGCCATCCCCGGTAACGGCGAGGGAGGCCGAGCTCACATCTCTGAGGAGAGCAGCCGAGCTCCCATCAGGAAAACCAGCCGCCACGGCAGGTCTCCCAGGAAAATCAACAGCACGTGGCCTTCCCCTCCAGCGCCCCTTTTATGCTGTTGGGAACACCATTCAGCTGGGGCTTCCGCGCCCAGAACCGCACTGACTCAGTTCAGCTGGGTCTCCGGGTTGATTAGTTAATTGGCCACGGGTGGGTCAAAGTACGTGGCCTCGGAAGCCACGTGAACACGGAAGGCAACAGTTTTCCGTGTATACAATTAAAATAGGCTGTAGCCAAAGCTATTTAATTTTATCGAGCTCATCCCCAAAAGAGAAAATCAGAAGTGAAAAGGACCTTGCCGTGCCACTTTGCACAAGTGTGTGAACTTTCAATACCATTTATGCGTTTGTGCCTATTTGACAACATTTTGTTTAGTATTTAAAACCTTTTAATAATGTTTACAAGTTATCTCCAGAATGTTCAGTACTGCCTAATTCAATTTTTGCTTGACTCTAAAATACTTCAAAGAAATACAAATAATTTACATTTTAGGTTGCACAGTCTTTTAATAGGGTAGATTTTCTCTTATGGAAGTAAAGCCACATGAATTTGCCATCACACTAAGATTTTGAGCAATTTGGATTTTGAATATTATTTGTTAGTTTAGTAAAAAATAAATGCCAACCCTTGACAACCAATTCATTTGTCACTGAAAATGTATAACTGCAATTAAGCTTTACAAGATGTGAAGGATGTTGACTTAGGACAAACACTGACATCCTCCATGAACAATTATACATAAACTTGTTTCTGTGGTTGGCCCCAGATGAATCTGACAGACAGAATCAGATCAAAATAGAATAAAGAGAAAAGTAAGTGAATAGACGAAAGGGGGGAAATGAAAATGAATTTTGCTAGAATGCAAAAAACATTTTATTGTATGGTTTAATTTTCTGTTGAACGAGTATAAAAGGTTGCACTTCATTAGTCTTTAAAGAATGCTTGATTTCAAATGATAAGCCACTTCTCAGAATATGATTAAATTGTTTTATGTGCTGTGAGAATTGAAAATGAGGTGCTGGAGCCCAGCAGCAGCAGACGGAGATTAATTGCAAAGTCCTTGCATCTGGACCCTGTCAGTCAGCTCCAAGTCACAAGTCAATCACCCTATTAGCATTAATATCAAAGTCAGAGAGCAGGAATTCCTGCTCACCCTTGATAAAATGCCTCCTTATTTTCCATAGTAAACCACTGAATAATAGCAAACTACTGAATAATTATCTTGACTGAAATTAAAATTTGAATATGTATTTGGTGATCTGATATGTTAGTTTTTCATTTTTAAAGCTTTAATTTATAATTAATTTACCAAAAAACTCAAGTATTTGGTGCATTCCAGTAGCTAGGCTTGAACATTGATGTGTACTTCTGATTATTATCACCAAAATCAAAGAAACACATGTACTCAACCTATGTAGTACTGAAGAGTTCCCCTGGGTCCCTAAGTTTTACATGGATCAATCAGAGGAGAGTAAAAGCATTTAGCAAGAAATCTACAATGTTGACCATGCAATAATACTGTATTGTCAATTGGAAACATTATGTCATAAAGAAATTTCTACAGTTTGCTCATTTAGAAAAATTGAAACTTTATATTTGTTGAATAATACTATCTTAGTTCTCCAAACCTCTGCTCCTGGCAACCATCACTGTCTTATCTATTTATGCAATTTTAACTATGAAATGGTACTATGAATAGAATTATGCAATATTTGTCCTTATGTGATGGGACTATTATATTTAATATGATGTAGTCTCAGTTAACAGATATCATGTTTTCCTTCCTTTTAAAGACTTAGTAATCATATATTTTATTTGAATATTCTATTTACTTTAGCTATTTATGTATGAAAGGGTACTTAGGCTGTTTCCACATCGTGGCGTACATGGGACAGGAAATGTCTAGGTATACGTCAGAGGATGTCTTGAAAGGCCAGAGTGTGTGACTGAGAGGGTGTAACCTGTGAACTTGAAAGCAGAGTGGAGATCTCGCGAAGCTGGAGAAGTCAGGAATGTGGAACACCGCTAAGGAAGCCACCCCAAAAAGTAGCAAGCAGAGCCCCCTCGAGAGGTAGGGCACAGCGGTCTACAACTGGCAATGCTCTATGGGTAGGGCCACCAAGCCATCTGGAGGCCTCTTCTTACCAAAGCTGCATTGGATCCTAGAGATGGAAGCATAGGATTTAGTAACAGCCCTGCTGTGGTTTTGTCTTGATTTGGTCCAATTCTTTTCTATCCTCCTATTTCTCAACTGTGTACCTGTTTACTTGATGCCCTTGTATATGAGAAGCATTTAACTTTATTTGTTATATTTGTAGTGATTCACAGCTAGGAGTTTGCCTTGAGTCTAAGAGATTTTGAACATAGATTTCTTAATGCAGCAAATGTTAAAACTTAGTCAACTCACACAAACTGACTAAATTAATTTTGAATAATGAATTATATGAATCTTTTGGGGGCAGGAATGAAATTTTATGATTTAGATCTACAACGAGACACAAAAATTCTCCTGTGTTTTCACTGGGGCTTTAAAGAGTAATTTAATTATGATATATCTATCGCTGAATGCACACTTAGGATTTGAGGACAGGTTGGTTCCAAGAGCCAGTTGATTTGAGTGTATGACCTGGAAGGGTGTGTTTCACTCTCCAGCTCTTTTTTTTTTCCCCTTTCTTTCCTGATCAACATGGTGTAAGCACACTTCCTCCGGCAGCCCCTTACACAATATCTTTCTTGTCTTCGAGCCAGTGAATCTCCCGAACACTAAGCCAAAATAAATCTCCCCTCCTTTAATTTATAAGGGTCAGGGGTTGTGCCACGGCGATCAGAGTGACTACATATCGTCCCTTAGTATCTGTCATGACCTCTACCTGATACTTACGTCTGGAGGTTCTGGAGTTCCTTTTTACAAAAATGAGGTATTAGGACACATGTGCAGTTTTTCCTATACACTACTTTGTATCATCTCTGTAACAGGCTAATGATATGTGAACATCATGTAAGTAATTGTCAAAGTAAACATTTTAGGGAATTAAAGATAAAGGTCTTTTCCTGTTCAGTGGAGACATAATTATCCTAGTTCCTATTCAAAAAGTAACATTAGCAAATAAATACATTTTTCTTATAGTTGTGTTTTCAAAGATTGATCTGTTATATTCGTTTCTATTAAATATTTTCAACCTTGTGAGATCACAGGAGTAATTCTGACTCATATTGCACCTAAAAGTGAATAACATTATCACTTTACAAATAGGTTTTGAATATAAAACTTTCAAATTTGAGAAATAAACCAAAAAATATAGTAGCAAACATGGAAACTTTATTCTCTGTCCTTTTATGCAGAGGAAGCAAAGTTTTGTAGTTCCGTTTGATGCTCTGATTATACATTATCATTTACAGTAAATCATGAGGTTTTATTTCCTCAAAACTATGATAAATGAAATGTCCCTTTATTGTTTAGTGTGTTTAAAGGTGAAAAAACCATTATACTAGCCATCATTCTTCTAAATACAGTGCAGTACACTTGGTTCCTTTAAAAATATACCTTGTACAAAAAAAAAAAATATACCTTGTAGCTGTATATAAAGTGTACCAATAAAAAATTCAATTAAAAAATAAACCTTGTTGTTTTTATGACCCTAACCTGCCTCAACAAATTATCTATAGCTAAGCGGGATGGGTAAGAAAAGAAAATTCCTCCTCCAGAGAAAACATGCCAAGAATGCCAAAGAAATTACAGAACCCACTTATATGCAGTGGCCAGAACAGAAGGAATATGAAGGCAAATGGATTTTGAAGGTGTTGGAAAAGGTCATGGTATATCTCATGCGACTAAATATAAGGCTGATTTAGAGAAAAGGAGACTATTGAAGCCAAGGTTTGCAGGAAATGGATTGAATACAGGACACATAATTTATAGAACTACTTTATAATATTCACCAGATAGTCAAATGAAGAAGAGTGCAAGAGATAGGTCTGTGCACTAGATGGATCCCGCAGAGGCCTGAAGACTGCAGCAAGGTCTCCTGGGAGCCCTTAGTAAGGATCTGCCCCGGGAAGGCTGGGCGGCCAGGGCTGGAGTGAGGGCCTCAGCTCTGCCTCCAAAAAGAACACCTGAGCTCATGCAGGGGAACCCAGCCATGGGGAGCTTCTTCAGGAAAATCCCCAGCGTGTGATCTACCCCTCCTGCTCTCCTTTTGTGTAGTTTTGCCAACAACCTTTCCACACCCAGCACCACTCTGATTTAGTGAGTTGGGGGTTCCCTTGGAAGAGGCCATTAATTAGTCCACTAGGCGTATAACTCCTGAAAACTAGAATTCTTCACTTAAACACAGAAATTTAAAGAAGATTCCATCGCTTCTTGGCCTTTTGGCTAAGATCAAGTGTAAAGAAGGTTCTAACAAGTTATTTGTATACTTTTAGAGTGTCGCATAACAACTCTTGTACCTTAGATAAGATGGATAAATCAGAACTGTCTTAATATGTTTCCCAAGAAAGGGAAAATTCCAAGGGTGAGGACATTTTTTTTTTTTTTTTTTTTTTTGAGACGGGCTCTAACTTTGCAGTTCAGGCTGATCCTGACCTCACTATGCAGCCCAGGCAAGCCTCCAACTCAGCAAACCTCCTGCCTCTGCCTCTGCCTTCTGAGTGCTAGGATTACACGGTGGAGTCACCACATCCGGCACTGTGCTGTGTGGTACTGACTGCCAGCAGGCATGAGTCACCACGCTTGCCATTGTGGAATGTGGTTACCAGGGCTCAAACGTGGGACCTTGTACTTGGAAGGTAGATGCTGGAACCACTGAACTAAATCCGCGGCCCCAAGAGGTCACTTCTTATACAAAAACAAGCCATGAGCTAGAATAGGACAACATGAGTGTCTTTAAGAAACTGGATGTGAGTTGACACTGTAGGATGGAATTAGATATTAAAAATGTCTTGTGGATCTTGCACCATAGTGTGAATGTAGTAGGTTATGTAAATTGGGAATTAAATAATGTAGTAGTCAAAATTAAATCTTAGGGGGCAATGTGGACATAGTTACTATGATGATGATTACAATGCTCAGAATTATGAATAATTTCGTGATTAGTGAATTTCTTGGCGAGAGATAAATTTGTCATGATGCTTCAGGGACAGGATCTTAAAGTTTTATTATACTGGTATAAGACAAAATCTAGAATGGCTAGTTTAGTCCTGATACCCCTCCCCCCAGATAAAAAGCTATAATTTCTCTGCAGTTCTGTGACCTAAGTCAATTTAAACCCCTGGAACTCATTAATATATGGAAAAGGTACATCCATTTGAAAAAGAAACCAGTGACACCATCACAATTATTTATTCTGTGATATACTTGTCACAATGAGTACATACATGATAAAACATAATATCTAGATATTATGAAGTGCTTCAATATAAAAGTTGGGTGGATATTGAAACTATTGGACAAAAACCAACATCCATTCAAAAGTTTTCAGTTATAGAGTTTTCTCACAAAGATCTCAGAACAAAAGAAATATTGTGCTCGCTTTGGCAGCACATATACTAAAAGAAATATTGTTTCACATCTCATGGTTAATATTTCCAAAGGTGATTTTGACTTTTTACCTCATCCCATACTATGCAATGAAGTAAAGATAACTAATAATAGAAATATTGAGTTCGTTTTCTCTCAAGTAGAATAATGACCATAAAGTAAAACAATGTTAAATACAAAGCATTGTCTTTTCAGTAAATTCCACTAAAGTTCCCTGCACAAAATCTGGCTGGATGCTGGAATAGTTCTGGCTTTTTAAAACTCTGTATGAATGGTGATAGATGGAACCAAGATAGAATGTTCAGTTGTTAACCCCAATCAGAGCTGCTGTCCCAGAAGTGGAAGCTTACTGTAACAAAATAACATAACCTCTGGCACTTAGTCTTATCTAATTATCTGGCAAATGTGTTGTTATTAATTTGCATCAACAGAAAATATAAGAAAAAAAAGAGTTTGCTTTTACTTGGCAAAGAAAACAATGTATTCACTATTGTGCCCCAGGAATACGTTAATTCTATTCCTTTAGTCACAAAATTGTCTCAGAGAATCCTTATCATTATGATACTCGACAAACAGTGCTCATCCACACCTTAATGACATGAGGCTAATTGGATCTGGTGGTAGAAACTGGCGAGTATCCTTGATGTCATAATAAGATACATGAATATCGGAATAGGATGTAAAACTGAAAAAAAATATTCAGGAACCTATAAATTGCTGAAAGTTTAGAGATCCAGTCTCCTTGGAGATAAGGGGAAATGCTCACTTCACTAGATAGTCTACCATTAATTAAACAAAAGGAATAAATTATAATGTGGATATCAGGCAGACCTTATCATCAACATTCTCTCTCTGAGGGAAAAGGGCTTATGAGCCCAGTGTCTGACTTTTTAGTGATGGATGATCAGTGCCTCTTCAGAGCCTGGCTCTGCTCACCGAGCACAGTCTAACTGTAGCTAGTAGGGAATGATCCCCCACCATGTGACAGAATCAGAAATCCCGTGGCAAGGGACCACTTTCCTCTCGGAGACCAGACAGCCATTCTCTAGCAATTTGAGTGTTCAATAAGGGAGATCCAATGATTCTGTTTCACTAAATTTCATATGCACACCAGGTATGGATTTGGCTTTTTATCTGAAATAACTATATCACCATCTGGAGACACAAAAATACTTTTAATAAAATCTGGGCACTGATACAGAACTACCTTAAACTTAGGGTGAACTTATGACAAAGAATGAACAAGAACTTGTGCATGGCCATTGGATCCAGTGGCTTTTCAATTGTACTTAGTAATATATAAGCAATTGCTTAACTAAATTGTATAATTGTTTGTAAAAGTTAAAACAATGTCTTCTAAAACATTTCAAAGCAGAGTAGTACTTTCCAGGATTTGGTATATCACGTGTGTACTTTTCTGCTTGGAAAATGCAGAGTGTAAGAATATAACTTAGAATTTAGCATTTGAGAGACACTAAATTCAATCCAAAGCACCAAACCAAAACAATACAACCAAAAAAGCAAACTTATGATTCCACTTGGAACTATGATGAGCAGTTCTTTGTACTTTATTTATTTATGTTGTTTTCAGTGAGGGATCTATTTTATACTTTATATCATAATAATATATACTTTATATCATAGTATACTTTATATTTCCTAATTTGCTAGAAAAAGGTAGAAGAATAATAATCCATTTTGGGCCATAAAATTAAACATCAAGTTTGTTTTAGAGTGGAAGAAACCAGTGGTTACTTCACCATATTCTTCTGTTTTCTAATGTCAAGAAGAGTGTTAAAGACACATATATGACCATCATTTTTAAGAATCTGCTGACAGATTTAAAATTATTTAATCAGAGTAAAACAAAAAAATTTGCTGGGTGTGGTGGCTCACACCTATAATCCCAGCACTGGGGAGGCGGAGGCAGGAGGATTGCTGAGTTCAAGGCTTGCCTGGACTACATAGTAAACTCAGATCCAGTCTGAACTACAAAGCCAGACCCTGTCTCAAAAAAAAAAAAAAAATAGGAAACAAAGCTTACGTATAAAGGGGGTGGGGACTTGTAGGGTAGGCAGGGGAATGGAATTGAGGATTAACCATGTCATGAACTGGTACCAACTCTCAATATTGAGTTTGATCATGATGTGTGTATAAGAGGCACCAATAAAGATTCAAAACAAATAGAAAATAGATTCAAAAAGAAAAGAGAAGATAGAACCATAGTAATCGCATAATCATCATTCTAGGGAAATCAACATCATAGCAGAAAAACTACTTGTATGTTGAAGAAGAAGCAAACTGTATTATAATAATATATGCAATCAGAAAATAAGTGAATATACAAAGAGAAAGCTTCAGAAAAAATGGTGTGCACTCAGTTGCTACAATATAATATACAGAAGGTGCAGGTTTTTTTTTTTTTAAAGCAAGTCTTGCAAAAGTTTTGCAAAAAACAAAACAAAACAAAACAAAAAAAGGAAATGTGTGTCACACACCAGAAAAATAAATACAGGAAAAGAAAATTGTCTGTGGAAGATCTTGGATTTAACTGAAATATGTAAGTAGTCATTAGTGATATATGAAAAGGCCTAAATGGATGCAGAGACAGTGGAAGAAGTGAAGACAGTGTCACGTGAGAGAGAACGTGCTCATGGAGTGACAACATTTGGAAAACACGGCTATTCTGAGTTCAAACTGAAATGGAGCAAGAGAAACTCAACGGGAATGGAAGTGTCAGAAATGAGTTGAAAAAGAAATCAAATTATCCACTTTGAAAATAAAGAACAGTAAAAATAAACTTCAAAAACTCAGAAAAAAGATGAGTTGATGTTCTATTCTAAACCCATTTTATTCTGCTATTAGAGGCTATTACAAATGAATCATTTACAATGAAGAGAGACTTATCTGCTCTTAGTTTTTTTTTTTTTTTTTTTGGGGGGGAGGGTAATGCAGGAGATCGAACTCGATGTGCTTTGCCAGGCAGGTGCGGTACCGCTTGAGCTAAATCCCTGGCCCTGCTCTTTGCTCTTGAGGCTGGAGTTTCGCGATGGAGAGCTAAATCCTGGAGCAGCTGTCTTGCGTTGCAGCATGATAGGAGGCTACTGAAATGAGGAGAGATAGTGAGCGTCTGGGCATGCATCCTTGGGCACTTTTGTAATGAACATACAACCCTCAGGACAAAAATCCTTTGCCGCAGGTCTCCACTGATGTGTTGGGCATTATGTGTCCAACACACGATGTTAATATAAACTGAAGAGTAGGATGTCCATTCTACCGCAGATTCTGCTCACTGGAATCGTTTGATTATTGTTTGGGTTTTGTTGTTGTTGTTGTTGTTGTTGTTTTCAGGGATTGTACTCGGAATCTTGCATTTCCCAGGCAAGTGTGGTGCCACTGAGCAACACTGCCAGCCCCTGCTCACTAAACTGTACTCGAGGTCAATAAGGACTGTGGCAGAGTAACTACGTCTACACTTTCCTTTGCTTTTCCTATGATCTACTTTGATACTTAGCTTGAATGAGTTAAGGTAATATTCAATTACTCGGCTTACTTTACTCACTTAGTGTCCTGACAAAACAGATGCATGTAAGTTAGAAAGTAACACAAGTATGAACTGTGTGTGAATGATGTAATCATGAGCACTTTGCTTTTCTGTCATGCTCCTTTGTGGTTTTGAGCCTTAATTGACACAATAAATTTCAAAATAATACCAACCTTCCCTGCAATTTGTAGAGCAGAAACACTTAAGAACATCACGGTATGTTGGCTCATTTCACCACATTGGTAAAGCTTTGAAATTTATGATTAGAATCATGTTACCTGTAATTATTCCTGTAATTCAAGAACTACTAGTGGACTTTTAAGAAATATTTTCTATTTAATGATTATTTTAATGTATGAAGAAAAGAGAAAATAGGCCACATTTCCATCTCACATCCAGTGAAAAATTTCAAGCCAAGTTATGGTAATAAAACACAGACAGGTTAAAATAAACTACCTCAAAATAAGGGAAAAAGGAAATAAATGCACCAGTAAAACCCCTTGGAAACAGTGCTTTGTGATGTGACTGTGAAGTGTCACTTGTAGGAAATAAGTGTTGAACAAAAAATCATACTGCTATTACCTAAAGTGAAACTCCCCTGAAAATTTTTTCTGATATTTGCACTGGATTTGGGAAATGTATCCTGCTGCTTGTCTACTATTAAAATACTATGCCATGGAATTCAACTACAGCCAGAATTTCCTTTGCTCTGCTTCTTCATTCCTCTTTTCTCCACTCGAAGTTTAGGCGATCAGCACTCACTCTGTTATCTACGGTTTTGCCTTGACCTGAATGTCATACACATGTAAATACACTCAATGTGCTTTTCAGAATAGTTCATTTCACTTAGTGATACACGTTTAAAATTATCCCATCGCTGAATAGAACATTCATTGCTGGATATATTTCTACTTCATGAGTGATGAGGATTTTTTTCATCCACTCAGTTACTGAAGTATATTTTAGTTGTTTATAGTTTTCAAAACTATGAATGAAGCATCCTTAACTATTCACATGTGAGCTTTTTAACAAACATTTTTAATTGAATTCTTTATTGGTACAATTTATATACATCTCAAAATCATGTATAACATTGTTTAACAAACATTTTAAACTCAGTTTTTTAACAGTAGTGTTATGGAAGAATCCTATGATAAAGACTGCTAACTTTTGTAAGAAAATGTTAATATTTCTCCCATAGAAATACATTCTCCCATAGAAATGCTCTTTTACATTCCAGTCAATAGTTAATGAAAATTTGTTATGCTCCATACCTTCACTAACAGGTGGGATAATATGTGTTTAGATTTGGTCATTTAGATATAAGCACTATGACATATCCTGTTGTAGTATTCAGTTTAACAGCTTAAAATTACATGTGTTTAAATATGAGTGATTTTCTCTTTTTTATGAATAGACATGATTCTTGCATGTCTTACTCTCATTAATTTGTGACACTTTTACAGTTTGAGTACTTGTAAAGATTACGAGTCAGTGAAGGTCCTAAGTCTGCTTGAGGAAATACTATTTAGAATACAAAATCTCTTTTTGTTCATATATATATATATATATATATATATATATATATATATATAT
>PVIC010021878.1:0-28204 GCA_004025085.1 Thryonomys swinderianus
CTGCCTGCCTTGCAAGTGGAGGGTAGTGAGTTCAATCTTCAGTACTGCAAAAAACCAAGCAAACCAAAAAAGAAAAAGAGAAATTCACATTACATTCACAATGAGATACTGCTGCACAGCTATTGAATACCTAGAACAAAAAGAAAACACTTATTTTATGAAGTGCTGCCCTGGACGTCGAACTCTCGTAGATGGTTGGTAGGAATGTGAGAGCTGTATATGAGTTTTGGAAAGCATTTTGGTGGGATCCTTCCTATCCTCCCCAATATGTCTTATTTCTGTGCTCCATCCTGTACTATCATCAGCACCCAGTTCTCAGGCTTGTAGGAAGATACTTTGGAGCATGGGTGGTTGTTCAGATAGATAGTTTTGGGTGTGGTGGGCCGAGCAAAGCACAGTAGACGACTCAACTTTATTGCAATGTGTACATGGCCTGGAAATGTAAATGCTGCTTTCCCTTTTATTTTGAAAAATTTGGAACACCTACAAGAAACAGTAGTGTACAGTGCATTGAACCTCTATGTCTCCCATCATCTGTCCACAGCCATAAACAATCTCATGGCCAATTTTGTTTCATTTATTCTTCCTACTTACTTCTTCTACCTCCTGCATTATTTGGAAATGTTTCTAAGTCATCATATCATTACATCCATACATAGTTCCGTATTTAGCTCTAATAGCTTTTCAAATAAACTCTGCAAACCGGTTGCTGTGGACTATGTTTGGATCTGGAGTATTTTCCAAAGGCCTCTGTGTGACAGGCTTGGTCACCAGCCTGCGGTTCTATTGCAAGATGGTGGAGCCTTTGGGAGGTGGGGCCTAGTGGAAGGAAATTAGGTCTCCGGGGGCGTGTCCTTGAAGGGTATATTGGAACATCAAAGCCTCTCCCTCTCCCTCTTTTCTCTGGTTTTCCCTTCTCTCGCTCCTTTCTGTCCCACCTTGAGATGAACAGGCTTCCTACATCACATGCTCCACCATGATATAATTGTGTAACATAACATCACAAAGCTGGAGCCAAGTTTGGAGCCAAGCAGCCACAGACTGAAACTTCTGAAACCATGAGCAAAAATAAACCTTTCTTCCTTTTAAATTGCTTATCTCAGGTATTTTGTCATAGCATCTGAGAACTGTCTAATATAAGATGACATTTAAGTCTCTTAATCTGCAACATCATCTTCCACTCCTGCACTTTATTTACTTTTCTTTATTTTTGTAGAACTCAAATGTTCCCACTGAGTTTCTCATAGTCTGGACTTTTCTAACTAAATCCCCATTGCTGTTCTTTGTATTTTCTACCAGTTGGTAAACCAGTCTAGAATCTAAACCAGATTCCAAATTTGAATGTTTGCCACATCAGCTTTATATGCAGTACTACTTACTTCTTTCAGGAGATTTATAATGTCAAGCTGATATTTTTTATATTAGTGGTTATTGATGACTATTACATAGGTTCATTAATCCATTAGCAATTGTAACTTGTTTTTTTCTAGTTCTATCATTTATTCTTCATTTATTATATGGGACATTTTTATAAAGATAAACTTTTTGTCTCCACCATTTTGTTAACCTTAGGTGCAGTTTAGATAGGGAAGAAAAGACAAATCATCGCTTCTTTCTTTATATTTACAAGTTTTAATTAATGAGTTGATTTCCCTGCATCTTCCAAAAGTGATTTAAAAGATTTTTAATGTGGTTTTCAGGTGTCCATAAAATTGTGGATTTAAAGTAATTGCTGTGCTTCCATTCATTGCAGATATTGTTTTTATTAATGCTCAAATTGCCCCATCCTTGATCAGAGAAAGTCTTTTAAATTGGCTTCCAGAATTTTTTGACATGATCTTAGTAGTGTTTCATAATATTCTTCCTTTTGATATGACAAGATGTTCCCAGATGATCTTGTACATATCCTTCCCAACATCTAAAATTAGCCATTTTTTTTTTAGTTATTCAAGTTCTTTTTAGTGCACAGTGGTGCTTGCAGACCACAATCTGGGCAGAGGGCCTCTTTCTTTTTTTTTTTTTTTTTACTTTTTGAGATAGGGTCTCGCGTTGTAGTTCAGGCTGGCCCTGAGCTCTCTATGGTGCCCAGGCAAGCCTCAAACTCAGCAATCCTCCTGTCTCTGCCTCCCGAGTGCTGGGATGACAGGCGTGAGCCACCACGTCCGGCACTGTGGTATGCGGTGTTGATTGTTGGTGGGTGTGTCTCCACGCCCAGCATTCTATGTGGTTACCGGGGATCGAACTCAGGTCCTTGCGCTTGCGAGGCAGGCGCTGGAACCACTGAGCTAACCCTCCGGCCCCCAGAGGTCCTCTTTCTACAGCCTTGTCCATTGTATATTAAAGAATCTTCATTATCAGTTGTGTTGGCCATGATTATTAAACATTTTCAATGTAAAGAGGTAGGAAATACTGTTGTTTGCTAGTTTTGGTTTAGTATAAATCATTGCTTCCAATTTAAATTCAAAACTCAGGGCTTTTACTGGCTCCTTTTTGACAGCATCTCTGCCTCCTTCCTTTCATGCTGAATATGCCAGTTCTCAGCAACACCAATATAATTATATATTTGCCTTATCCTACATAAAAACACAATACACTCTTAAAAATAAGAAATCAAAATTACTGTGAAAATTTATGGTAACTGAATATGTCTGAGTTTTTTTCTGCTAATTTGCCACTGGGCTTATACAGTTATATGTATTCCATTGTGAGGTTACCTGAATTTCTCTGTGTGTGGTGTTGCCCATAGCTGGATTATAGTTAGGATTATTTATTCCCTTTTGCTTTCAATTTGTTTGAATTGCTGTTTTAAATTTAACTTTGTTTTGGAATTATGTAGGCCGTTTACATGGTCCAGAAGCTGAATCTATGATTACTTAAATACCTTACATTGTATTTCCATCACCACTTTCACTTTATCTCCTCCCTCTCCTTGTAGAAGCTTGTTTTTATAGTTTTTCCTTCACATTTTTTCTTTATTGAGTTTATTGGCACATTTTAGGAATATATTAAGATCACACTCATCATTAAGAATTTGTACCTGTACATACTGTATCTTGATTCTTCCCTTTTTCCATTCCTCTGCTTCCCTTTAACCTGCCACTCCCATATATATATGTATGTATATATATATACATACATATATATGTATATATACACACACACACACACATACATAAGCTTTGTTTCCATTTTTTTCTTTTTACCATCAAACTTTTTTTTTTCTTTTTTGAGACATGGTCTCGCTTTGTAGTTCAGGCTGGCCCTGAGCTCACTATGGTGCCCAGGCAAGCCGCCGCGAACTCAGCAATCCTCCTGTCTCTGCCTCCTGAGTGCTGGGATTACAGGCGTGAGCCACCACGTCCGGCACTGTGGTATGCGGTGTTGATTGTTGGTGGGCGTGAGTCTCCACGCCCAGCATTGTATGTGGTTACCGGGGATCGAACTCAGGAACTTGCACTTGCGAGGCAGGCGCTGGAACCACTGAGCTAACCCTCCGGCCCTACCATCAAACTTTTTCTTTCCCTTCTTTACTTTTCCCTGTCCCTCTCTCAGTTCTTCTCCTTTGAACATATTCTTCCTATTTCACAATACCTATCATACATTTTGGACCTCATTTACAATTTGAGCTTCCCTGATGTAATATTTACACATCTGTGTCCTATTTATTTCCCTTATGAGTATGGCCTCAAGATGCATCTATTTAGCTAGAATGTCTCAGGTTTCTCAGGTGTATCTTTATTTATGGCTATGTAGTACTCCATTTTATAGAGGAACCACATCTTATTCATCCACTCACCAATCGATGGGCTTTTGGATTGTTTCCAAGCTTTAGCTATTACAAACTGAGCCAGGGACAAACATGGATGTGCATATGTCATTGTGGCATGATGCTTTTAATTCTTTTGTGAATACGCCCAGCAGGGAAATAGCAGGGTCAAACAGGACCTCTAATGTTAGTTTTTGAGGAAATTTCCACACTTATCGCCACAGTAGTCGCACTAGTGTACATTCCCAGCAACAGTGGAGGAGGGTTCCTTTCTCCCCACAGCCTGTGTGTGTTTGTTGTTGGTTGATTTCTTGGTAGCAGTTTTGGAGTGAGGCGAAATCTCAGTGTTGTTTTCACCCGCATCTCTTGAGTGACCAGTGATGCTGAAATTTCTTTATATGTTTCTTTGCTGCTCTTTACTTCTTTATCTAAAAAAAAAATCTGTTCATTTCAGATGGCCATTTTTGAGTTGGGCCTTTAAATTTGAGGGGTCTGATTTTTTATAAGTTCTTTATATATTCCATATAGTAGTCCTTTGTTTGAGGAACAGCCAGTAAAAATTTTCCCTACCTTGTAGGTTGTCTTTACACTTGGTTGGTGGTTTCTTTTATTATACAAAAGCTTTTTAGTAAAATGAGATCCAAATTGGTTACTCTTTGTGCTAGTTCCCACGCCACTGAGATTTTCTTCATAAAGTCTTCATCTATAGTTACATTACTCTATTGTGAGAAGCAAGAAGGGATAGGAAGGCATATAGAGCTAATGTATTTGGCTTGAGTTAACAGGTGGTGCCCAATTGTAATAGTATTAGAGATATAGGAGGAAGCACTGTGGAAATTAAGCACAGAAACAAAGGTGGTTACCTCTTAAAAGTAGGCATGGGAGGGCCGGAGGGTTAGCTCAGTGGTTCCAGCACCTGCCTCGCAAGCGCAAGGTCCTGAGTTCATTCCCCGGTAACCACATACAATGCTAGGTGTGGTGACTCACGCCCACCAGCTGTCAATACCACATACCACAGTGCCAGGCGTGGTGGCTCACGCCTGTAATCCCAGCACTTGGGAGGCAGAGACAGGAGGATTGCTGTGTTCGAGGCTTGCCTGGGCTACATAGTGAGCTCAGAGCCAGCCTGAACTACAAAAGTGAGACCCTGTCTGAAAAAAAAAGTAGTCATAGGAGTTGGGCATCGTAGCACACACCTATTGTCTTAGTCACTCTCCTTGTCACTAGGACAAAATATCCTACATCCAAAATTTAAAGGAAGAGAGGTTTTTTCTGGTTCACATTTCACTCCATAGTTGGCCTCTCCAAGACAGGTGAGCATGGCAGAAGAGCACAATGGAAGAGAGCTGCTTACGGCATGGTAAACAGGGAGAAGAACGAATGAAGGAGGAGTCTGGGAAGGAGATTTGTCCTCCTAGGTCATTTCTTCCGTCTGGACCTCATCTCCTCACAGCAGGCTAGCTATGTCACCCCCACAATCCAATCGCCTTCCATTTGAGCCCCATGGAGCTTTGGAGGAACACCAAGATATAAACTAGAACACCTGTGATCCCAGCACTCTGGGAGCTTGAAGCAGGAGGACCACAAGTTCAAGTCCACTTTGCACAACTTGGTGACTTAGAGAGATCTTGTCTCAAAATAAAAAGTAACAAAAGGGCTAGAGATATAGCTTGTGCAAAGGTCCTCTATTTAATCCCCAGCACAACAAAGAAAAAGAGACATGGACATAGGAGGGGTAAGGCTTACAGCAGTTAACTATAATGATTTTTTATAAATGCTATTTGGCCTCTGGACTGTTTTATATATCACTAGGTTAAAAAACTTTTAAATTATTTTAATCTGTCATAAATAAAAAAGGAACTTTAGGGCCGGAGATTTAACTCAGTGGTTCCAACGCCTGCCTCGCAAATGCAGGGCCCTGAGTTCGATCCCACTAACCACATACAATGCTGGGCGTGGTGATTCACACCCACCAGCCATCAATACCACATACCACAGTGCCGGGTGTAATCCCAGCACTCGGGAGGCAGAGGCAGGAGGATTGCTGAGTTCGAGGCTTGCCTGGGCTACATAGTGAGCTCAGGGCCAGCCTAAACTACAAAGTGAGACCCTGCCCCCCCCAAAAAAGAAAAGGAACTTTATACTGATGAACTGTAAGAAATGTATCTGGGTTTATTAACCTATGCTGTGGTTTGGATATGGGTTCAGTGTGTCTCCTCAACAGTGGCTGTGTTGGAAGCTTAGTCCTCATGGTGATGCGAATCTGTCAGAGGGGGAGGCTGGAGGTTTGCGGGGTTAACCAGGTCCCCAGGCTTGGCCTTCTAAGAGATTAAGGTGGCACCCTCGACCCTGAGTTCTCACCAAAGCCTCTCTCTCTACCTTCTGGCTTCCAGTTTCACCCTATGATGTCTGGCATGCACTCCTCTTATTGTGAAGCCATTGACATGAAGTCCTTGAGAGGTCTGAGCTGATTGTACTGCCATACTCTTGAACCTCCAGAACTGGGAGCCAAATTAGAGCTACCCAGCCTCTATATTTCATTATAGTAACGGGAAACAGACTAGCAGAACCTATTACCTTAAATAAAAGGAAGTAGTGGAGTCAGGAGTAATTAGGCACCCGTCAGGATCTTTAGACTTCACTCTGTTTTGGAAGAAATTTCTCCTGAATAGCAAAGGTGGAACTTTGCTGACCAGTTCACGTGCAATAAATGTGGAAACATGCCACAGCTGGGGCAGAGGAAGTGCAGCAAGAAGTAGTTGGTGTGTTTTAACCTCTTCTATCTCTGTACCTCCAGAGGAAATTCTGTTATTTAAGTTCCAGGAGTTAATTTGGTTAATTATGCATACTAAGGAAAAGTAAGTACACTATAAATTGCTGAAATGAGTTTACTGACTTCGGTCTATAATCTCAGGCAGTGATTTGGGGAAGTAGAAAATAATGTAAGCGAGCGAATCTCCTTCAGTTAGGACCAACGCTTAATTACATAAACAGTCCCTCAATCTTTCCCTAACCTTTCAGTGAGTCTTCTTCCCCAGCCTCCAACTGCACCCACATCCCCGGCCTTCACCAGGCCTTTTATGCCTTATTTATACCATTTGGGGGTTTCTCCTACTCTCCTAGATAAACAAATGTGAGGATTTTTCTCATTTTTTTTTTCTCCTGTCTTTTTCTCTTTCCCACCAGCATCTGGATCAGCACAGATCATGTCCTCTTTACAACGGTTTGAGTCTCCAGACCAACAGCTTCCTTATTCCAGGTACATAGAGGCTGGGACCAGGAGTCGTGTAGGAGAGAGTAGAGCGCTGTTCCTGGTGAGTGGCCCTTTCCTCCCTTTTCTCCCAGGTCGTATTTCAAGTTTTCAACCTACTACAGTAAAGAAGGTTTTTAAGAAGCCTGAACTCTCAAGCTGCGGACCACTAGATCTTCTTTCGGAAGCAGTCTACAGGATGAAGTAAAGTATAAGCTGAAAAATCCTTAGTGACCCTGAAATAAAAACAGAGGGAGCTGGAGGGTGGCAAAGGGCAGACTCCTCTATAAATAGAGAAACATTGCATCAAGAAACCCCTTCTGTGCTTCAGCCCCTCACCTGACCCCTGGAGGATTTAAGGTGGGAGTTTCAGAGATCGTGGTCCACAAAAGGCGAGCTAAGAAGACGGTGTTTGTTTACACCTCCAGGCCGCCTGTGAAGGCTCCGTGGAGAAGCAGTCAGCCCCAGGCACTGAAGCCACAGAGCCCTTGTTTCTCGATCCTATACCCTGGAAAGTGCCTCCCTCACCCGGCTTGATTTTCCTGATATTTGGCATTGGGAAGGCCACACACTTCTAGGAAAACAAATTCTCTCTGCAAAACTCAACCTGGAATAAGGAAGCTGTTGGTCTGGAGACTCAAACCGTTGTAGAGAGGACATGATCCGTGCTGATCCAGATGCTGGTGGGAAAGAAAAAAAGACAGGAGAAAAAAATGAGAAAAATGTCCAATCAGGATGAAGGAAAAGCTAGACTGTTTCGTATCTAAGGAGGAGCCGCAACAGAATGTTAACTGGATGGCATATTTGCCTTTGGCCTGAGGCTACTATACTCCCTTGCTCTTCTTTTTTTTTTTTTTTTTTTTTTGAGACAGGGTCTCGCTTTGTAGTTCAGGCTGGCTCTGAGCTCACTATGCAGCCCAGGCAAGCCTCGAACTCAGCAATCCTCCTGTCTCTGCCTCCCGAGTGCTGGGATGACAGGCGTGAGCCACCACGCCCGGCATCGCTTGCTCTTCTTTAGCCAAAGGATGGGCGCACACCACAGGCTACCTGCGAAGGAGTCCATCAGCTCCACACCAGCGGGCATGCGCGGCCAGGAGCTTCCTTCTGCAGTCTGTCTCCCTTGGTACAAAACAGTGCGGGGACTGGGAGCCTGTGCTCAGGTTTACTAAGCACAGGTGACAGGGGAGAGGCAAGGCGGAACCTGCCTCCACTGCTTGAGACAGATGATTTTGCAACAGTTTCCACCCAAAGCCTACGTGCTGTGTGAAGGGTAGCCAGGCCGCACTGAACTATCCACTCCTAGAAATCTTTAGTCCTTAGCCCCTTAAGGCTGGTCACCCGATTCTGACTGACTTCTCTTCACCAGTAGAGCCTCATTTCACACTCCATTTCTACTCCAGGACCTTTCCTGCAGCTCTGTCTTACATGCTTATTTACCCCCGGCCCCATATTTTGTATTGCTGAATCCAAGCGGTGGATTCAGCCGATGTTTGTTTGCACCGAGGGGCGATTTTCTAGTTGGGAAGAGGTAGGATGTCTGAGAAGAGAATTAGTTAATGCGAACAGGCTGAAAGCAAGTAGAATGGAAATATAAATTAAACCCGATGGGAGCCCAAGAGAAAAGGGGATTAATGGCGATTAAGTGAATCGGGAACTGCTTCATGGAAATTGTACTTGTGCCGGGCCTCAGTGGGCCGGTGTTAACAGGCAACGAGGGGAAAATGCATTCCCAAGGAGAAGGGTGATACGAGATCAGAACAGAGCTGGAGAATCGAGGGCAGGTGGGTTGTTGGTCATCAAGGGCCTTGAATGCTGCACCCAGTAGTTTGGACTTCATTCCGTAAACAGTGGCGACCAGCGAAAGCTGCTGGGCAGAAGAATGATGTCACAGCTGACCATAATGAACATTTATTTAGACTCACTATGATTCAGACATCAAGCTAAATAATTCACAGACATTCACTTCAGCCTTCGCACTGAGCCTGTGAGGATGGACTTGGACAGGAGCCGGAGGATGGGCAGAGGCGGAATGGTGGGGGATGGGACAGAAGAAGAGGCCACAATTTCAATGATTTGGACCAGAACCGGAGTTAAATTCTGAGCAACGACACGGTGGCCAGTTAGCTCCTGGAGACAAAGGGGGCAAAGGGTCCGGGGGTCTGGAAGGAACCTCCAGCACCAGCAGGCGCCACCAGCGGGCTGCGGGGCAAGGCCACCTGCCTTGGGGTCCGGCTGGGTTCTCAGCATGTCACCTTTCCACACTCAGTTTTTCCAAAATGTTTAATTGTCCTACGTTCACTGTTCCAACTCGTGTTGTCAAACGTGGTTCTGAAACGTAAGCAACCCCCAGGTATTGTGAAGCAGAGTTTACCAAGAACAGCACATGTGAGAATGACAGCATGTCTCAGAAACGCCTGCGGGGCTGTCCTGGAAACTCACAGGTTATTGAAAAAAAAAAAAAAAAAAGTGCTGTAAAACACAGGGAATCAAACTCCTCAGCAATGGGTATAATCCACAACTGGAAAGCTAGGATTCGTCTTAGGTGAACAGAAGCATTCTATGCACTATCTTACTCCTCCTCTTTTTTTTTTTTTTTGGTAGTACCGTGGGATCAAACTTGGGGTCTTGTGCTTCCGAGGTTCCCACTTGAGCTCAATCCCCGGCCCCCTCACTCCTCACTTTTAAACTTCATCATCTTTTTTTAATAGAATGTGAGCTATACATAACAGGTGGCTCCCAGGTCCTCCTCATATTTATCTAGGAGAGGACGGGATTGGTCTGTGTTTTTGCTCACTATGGAGTCTAAGCCCATTCTTGTCCTCAGCACCAAGGCTAACCACGAGGGACTTATTACGATGCTTCAGTCAAACTGACAACTTTAAGAACACATCCTTGTACATATGTGTGAAGCCTTTCAGAGATCCTCCCCGTGATGAATCTGACCTCACACACAATGTCCACTGGCCCTGCCTGTCCTGGTCCAGTGTCTCTGTTTCCGCTCTGTGCCCCAGGGGCTCTCAGTTCTGTACTTACTGTTGAGAAGTAAGACGGGGGTTTCTTCATTGTTATGACCTTCCACTAGGCAAAGTTCAACACAGAAAACTGAAGTTTGGTTGTTTTTGGCAGAAAAAAAATTAATATGGGAAATGAGGTAGTGGAAAGCTATTGGAAGGGTTGGAGAAATGGGCTCTTGGCTGGACCTCCAGAAAGCAAGCACTGGAAGTACTGCACGCTGCTATACCTATGAACCAAGGACCTGTACCCTTGGCTACTTTCATCTACTGTTCTCAACACAAGGAAGCCAGGGACAGGCCTCACTGCAGGACACGCCCCTTGTCCTTGACTTTGACCTTGCACACCAGTAAAAACAGCCAATGAACAAGAGGATCCCTCATCACACTGTCAGGATTCAAATCTTGCTCAGTTATGTGACACAGAAAAATTGCACATAAGCCACTGGTTCCGAGCAAAGCGTAGGAAATTAGATCTGAACTGTCTGTCCACAACCACAGCATAAGAAGTGGACTAGAAGGTGAGGGTGGATTTGGAGTCAGGCAAGTTGTCACCTCAGCATCAACATTCCATGTCTGCCGGGGATCCTGAATAGGAAAGGCAGCAGTTTCTGGGAAAGGACACAAAAGAGGAGGATGTGCCTTCTGCTACAATCTCCTAGGGAAGCAGTGATCTCTGGTCCCTTGCTAGAGAAGCTCTGAATCCTGAATAAAGTTTTTCTTTAATAGTCTGGAGACTGTCCTGGAACAGATGGACAGATTTTAAAACTGTGATGTCTAAGATCTATGGAGTTTAATGTCTTAGAAGTGGGAATAGAATACACATGTGTAACTTTTAATATTGGAGATGTCCTACGATAGACATTTAGATGTGTAAATAAAGGAGGGCCTACAATCAGGAACTGAGATGCTCAAGACACTTTCTCTGGCAGGAGAGAAATGTGAAGAATAGGAAAAAATGATCCAGGTGTTGAACAGAGTTGTGTCTCTGCAGACTTTGTTTTGGAAAAATATTTACTTTCCAGAAAGAGATTTGGACTCTGCTCTCACTAGCCAACATAAGCTTCGCATAAGAAGGAGGAGTTGTCTTCCTGAAATCATAGCAGAAGATAGATGTGTACATCTATATACATTTGAGGATGGAGGCCAGGATGGGAGTAAAATGGAAAGTGGAACACTTTTGAAATAGAAAATAATAAGTCCTAAATACGTGAGCACCAGTGAGATGGCCCTGATCAGCCATTGCACAAGGACAAGCCCAGCCTCACGACCAGAAAAGCTTTGAAAGAGTAAATTCTGCATGGTGGGGTCCCCGCCTTTCATGGTGTCTCCCATTTCCTTCTAGAACCATATGCAGCCTAAGTTTCCCACTTTCTCAGCTGGTGGATATACATGAAGTTTACTGTCAGTCTGGGGTTTAACTGAAGGAAGAGTCCAAGAAGCTTGGGGGTGAGAGTTTACAATGCAAAGAGACGGCATGTGAATGAGCGGAGCCCGTGAGTCAGAGAGTCTGCACGACACAGAGTGACCACAATGGTGAGCAGACAAAAGGTCGACCACTTTGTGGTCAAAGGTTCATGAACTTTCAGCTTAGGGCCAAGGCATGGTTTCTTACCCTCAGAGCTATTGACATTTGGAACCGATGATTTCATTTGTTGCTGAGGGTGGGGAGATCCTGTCCTGGGCACTGTATATGTCTAGTAGGAGCCCTGGCCCGTGTGCACTGTGTGCATGTAGTGACATCCCCCTTTGTGGTTCCGATCACCAAAAATGCTTCCAGACATTGATAAATATCACGGGAGGAGGGGTGGCAAAACTGTTCTTAGTTGAGAACTGGACTTAAAGTTTAGGCTCCATTGCCAGTGTAAAGACTCATATTGGCTGAGGAAGTAAAGGGAAGGAAATATGTTTTAGAGCTCTCGAAACCTGGAAAATGAGCAGCTCCTTTTAAATTTTATGTATTTATTTTAAGGCTGTCTGCAGTTCCTAAGCAGATAGCTCTTCAGTTTCTAGCCTGCTGCAGGCCTCTTCATTGGTACGGGCTCCCCCTACTGGGCACACTGTCTTCAACCTTTCAGTTTGTGGCAGTTTATCTCTTTCCCCTTGAGCGAAGCTGTTCCGGTAACTTTCACTGACTTTCTATTCTGTCACTAATGTATTGAATAAGTTCTAAAGTCATCTGCAGTTTTGTGAGTGGAACAGTTCCACTTGAGGATGGTCTAGGGTTCTTAGAAGAAAATATTCCGTGCAAGCATGGTTCCCATCCGTTTTCAAGTGTCTCCGAGTCGAAGATTAGGAAGGATTCCACAAAAGCATCTCTTTCTCTTCTCTCCATTTCTCTTGTGGGGTGTCATGGAGCTTGGGAGCTGTAGGCAGGGGAGAAATACCTGTCTCTGGCCCAGACTAAGCCAAATCAGGGGAGAATTTCCAGAAAGGATGCCTTTCATATTAAAAAGCCCTTACCTTACCCAGAAGGTAACCTATAGCAGACGAGTGCCGGCATCAGGAGATATTGAGGGAGGGTTCATTCACTGTACAACAGCTGGGTTATGTGTTCAGTTGCTGGGCAAAGTGAGGGACAAAGACACATGATCCTTCCTCGTAGGAGTTCATCATCAAGCCGAGAAAGTTGAATAAACTGTCATAACAGAGAAGTACACACGCTCCAGGAACATTTTCAGGAGGACAAACAAGGGTTCTGCAGGATGTCTAAGGCCGTTAAGTGGAAGGCTGATGGAAGACTTTATAATATATGGTTCAGGTTAAGGTCGTCCCAGCCCCAGTGATTGATCCCAAGATCTCTGAAAGTGAAACAGCCAGTCATTACGTAGTTCTCCCAAGGTGACGATAAAGAAAGCGTACAGCACTTCTCACAGAGTATTAGTGATAAAAAAAAAAAAAAGAACAAAAACCAGGTCGGAATCTAAGTCTCTGGTTTTAATGGCCAATTTATAAAAAAAGAATGAGAAAAAGAAAGACGTTAAATGACACCATGAAGCGGGCCTTAGACACACTCAGGATGAGGGAAATTTCACAGGGCAGTTTCCTCAATAGGTATATGAAATGAACAGTAGAAAGGTAATAAAAAAGAGAAACAGATATTTTAAAAGATTTATAAATCAATTCAATCAAATGCATCGACTTAGCTTTTGATTCATATAAATCAGCCATTAAAAGACATTTTATGGAAAATTATGAAAACTGAACATGGATTAAGATATTAGATAAATGCTTATTAACTTTGTTAGAAAAATGAGTAGATGAGGAAGATCTCAAGATTAAAGGCTACAATATTTGGGTTAGCTAAAATCCTCCAAATTTTAGTGTTTGTGCCATTAAAAATTAAGGCAAAAGAAAAAAATTAAGGACCAGGCCTTTTTTTATTCAGCAGTAGGATAAATAAACATACAACGAGATATCAGTTAGTCCAAGATGTTGAAATAGAAGATAGGACTATAAAAATGATGTTCTAATGAACTTGATCATTACAGGTGATGCCTTCTAGGGAAGCAGCAGAAACCAGGTGAGATGTGTCCGTAGATCTTGCATCAAACAGTGGTCCCTGGCCCAGCCACACTGGCATCTCCTGGTTATAATATATGCAAATCTCAAGCCTATTCAGACCCACTAAACCCAAACAATATTTTAACAAGGTCCCTAGGTAGTTCCTATATGTGCTTATGAAAGTTTGAGAAACACGGCTTTGAAGGCATGCACATCTTTTAATAAAGTTGCCTCATTTTCCACCTCTGAAAGCTCCTGGTACCCAAATCTAAGATTTCACGCAGGGTCCCATGAGAACAAAGATTTGTGCATTAATCTGTTGCGACACCTATACTGGTTCCCTTTCTAATGGCTGATCCACCATGTCTTCCTGGCCCCCAGCCACACAACATCCTCCCTGCCATGCTTCCTAATTGGTAATCTGCCGCCCATGACCTTGGCCAGATGGTGTACCACCTTGGGACGCCTGGCCTTGTCAGCTGATTCCACACACAGGCAGAACCATATTATAAAGGAAGCAAGGGCCTGGAGCATCCATGGAGATGGATGGGTGCCCGAAAATTGTGGCATGCAATTAAAGGGAAGGAACTCTATTAAGTATTTTTATGAGAGGCCAAGGCCCTTTACAGAGAGGGGTCACCAGCCCTGCCATTAATCTAGTCTTGCTCTGTCTTCTAACTAGAAAATACTTTACATATGAAGAGATATGAGGGGGCACAGGGCCAGCAGTAGAGTACTTCAAATCCATTTGGATAAGTGGAACTTTCTTCCACCCTCCCTCTTCCCAAGACAGGAAGGAAGCTTTGTCTCCCTTAGTGTTATCTTTCCTTCTGAGCAGAGCCAAACTGGGAGGAGCCTCTGTGTCTTCTTTGTGATTAACTGTTGTTCATGCATGCAGCCCTTTAATAAATATTGATTCTAGTGATTGCTTTGATTGATAGGGTCTGAGGGGTTTCACACTTAATATCTGAGTCAAGATGAGGCAGGTGGCATCACTTCAGTTCTCAGGGAAATGGCAACCTCGTCACAGCTCTTTTATGATGCGTCTTGGAAGAACTATTTTCTATATTTCAGAATGCGTGCTGCCAGATGTGCCCAGCCTACATCTTTAAGATTGGCTCTTAGCTTTGCTTGAGCTGCTTGAGGATCAAGAAATCATAGCTGGTAGTGGGACTGGTGGGTGTGGTGTTTCAGGATATAGACTCAACTCAGATTGCTTGGATCCAAAACCCAATTTTGCCAAATGCATAAGACAGAAATCAGCCATTGGATGCCTCTGTTTTCTGTATCGTAACAGGGACAATAATGGCAGAGCCCACAAGTCAGAGACCAAGTTCCCAACAAAGTTGCCCTTGTATCAAACACCAGCTGGATGTGGTGTCTTGAGGACATCTACACTTCTGTCCAACTTGGCGATGAGTTTTGGGTGTTCCTATGACCACATGTGGCTTCCATCACTTGCTAAAATGATGCAGAATTCAACAAATGCATCATACTTACGATTAAAATGTTATTATGATAAATAAAAATGACAGGAGGCCATTGTTTAGGACCACCATCCTGAAGTAGGCCTCAACAGACCAGACTCTAATGAAAATGGAGTCCCTCGTGCTAAAGATCTATACTGTCACCAAGATGAGACTAAGGTATTTATCTTGATTTCAGGAAAAGTCAGTATTATAGAAGTAGCATCCAAATTTTCCAAACAGATCAGTTTCACTTGCTATGGTAATGAAGTTGTTTCTTTCTAAATCTCTCCACCCCCACACACAACCACCACCACACCCACCACAACAACAATAAAACTGAAAGGAACCTAAAATTAACTATTACTTTTCTACTGTTTTGTTGCCCTTTCCTGCCTTAGCAGGGTAGCAAAGGAAGTGCCCAATCAGCTACTTGTTTTCTTCAGTTTTTCTCTTTTCACAAAACCAACCTCTTCTGCTCAGCCCATTGGAATACTTGCGATACTTTATTAAATGAGGTGTTTCCTGATTCTAGAATTGCAATTAAAGTCATGATTTAGTTTAAGATCTTTAAATTATTGTAACTCTGTCCTTCGACAGTTATAAAAGCTTCAACTTAAAAGTAGTCAAACGGGGACTGGAGGATTAGCTCAGTGGTTCCGGCACCTGCCTCGCAAGTGCAAGGTCCTGAGTTCGATCCCCGGAAACCACATACAATGCTAGGCGTGGAGACTCATGCCCACCAGCAATCAATGCCACATAGCACAGTGCCGGGCGTGGTGGCTCACGCCTGTAATCCCAGCACTCGGGAGGCAGAGGCAGGATGATTGCTGAGTTCGAGGCTTGCCTGGGCTACATAGTGAGCTCAGAATCAGCCTGAACTACAAAGCAAGACCCTGTCTCAAAAAAAAAAAAAAAAAAAAAAAAGTAGTCAAACGGAAGAGACACACGTGGTAGGTATGGCGAGAAGGATTTGGGGCTTCTCTTCTCCCTGGAAGCTCACAGTCTGAACGTATCAGTCTGAACTAACCAGCCAGCTGCTCTGAACATCCACATCCACAGGTTTCATCTAGTCTTCCATTACAAAGATACAGCTGACCAAATCATTGGCCACATGACTGAACTCAGCGTCCAGGGCCTTTGGCCTCTTTGAAGGTCAGGATAAAAGGCTGGAGATTCCAAGGGGTTCTGAACCTTGCCAGGAACCAAGTGCAAAGAACACTAATACTCTTTGATTTAGTATATTCAACAAATATTTTAAAAATTCTTTTTGAGCTAGACATTATGCTGGTTTTAACAAAGACTAACCTTTAACTTCAATAGTTTTCTTTAAAGCCATTTTAGGCTCTAATTCAGCTTGAGAGGTAGGAATGCTGCAAAGACAGGACGTGGTTTGGTTTTGCCCATTCCTCCTAGGTTATATCCTTTTTAACCAATCATGTTTTTGTATAGCTATCCATTACTCATAGAGTCTAAGTAGAAAAATCGTTTTCTCTGGTTCTTTGAGTTTTGAATGTAAAGGTTGTCAGGTAGAACTATGACCCAATAAATTTTTTTTTTTTTTTTTTTTTTTGCTTTTTGAGACAGGGTCTCGCTTTGTAGTTCAGGCTGGCCCTGAGCTCACTATGGTGCCCAGGCAAGCCGCCGCGAACTCAGCAATCCTCCTGTCTCTGCCTCCCGAGTGCTGGGATGACAGGCGTGAGCCACCACGTCCGGCATTGTGGTATGTGGTGTTGATGGTTGGTGGGCGCGTCTCCACACCCAGCATTATATGTGGTTACCGGGGATCGAACTCAGGACCTTGCGCTTGCGAGGCAGGCGCTGGAACCACTGAGCTAACCCTCCGGCCCCATGACCCAATAAATTTGTCATGTCTTTCTCTTGTCGACCCATTTTTTCTTGTAGGTGTGTTGGCCAAGATCCTCATTATGAGCCCTTACCACATATTTCTGCCTCTGCAGAATCACCTTTAAAGTCTTGTTAGTCTTTAAATGTGTTTCCATTATCATGCAGAGAAGACTTTTCACATAGTTTGAGACCAGTTAGTTTTGAGATGAACATTCATGGCCAAACCTAGTTCTAGTTCTGTGAGGCGTAAATTTCTCTTGTCACCAACACTGTGAGAACTCACCTCTCTGTACACTCGGTGGATTTATATTCCTATCTTCCCTTAGGGAGATAGGAAAGAAGTGGGGTAGGCAAATGCACTCTGCTCCGCCGTTGTTAATATTGTGGATTACACTCCCAGTGGATCATTTTCATTCTGGGCCAACACTGACCAGTGCACCAGGGGAATAAAAACTCATTTTAAAATTAGATGAGCCAAAATTAAATGAGAACAGAAAATACTCGAGAAAAATGAATGATATGCTGTAAGTGAAAGCCAGTTTTATCACAGTTTGTCCAGTCACCCCTTTGATCTCTGTTCTCCTTGTTTTCTCTTCTATTTGCATAAGTAATTGAAAGTTGACAACGAAATGAGAAAGTGTTCCACCAAGGTAGTCAAGATGTGTTTTACTTGTGTGGCACTGAACTTCCCAGCTCCTTCCCCCCAGTTCGCAGTATTTCTCCTTTTCTCAGAGGTTGCGCTACTCGGGAGTTAAGAGCTGGTTTGCCTTTTCTTGCTGTTGCTGACTTCCGTGGAAGACGCCACCGTCCGCCTCAGCATGTTATGGGTGTTCTATCCACATTTATGGAGTTTCCTTGGGCTTTCTCCGTTTCTGGGAGGTCCTAAGATATCATTTATGGACTTTTTCTTTTTTTTTTTTTTTTTTTTTGAGACAGGGTCTCACTTTGTAGTTCAGGCTGGCCCTGAACTCACCATGTAGCTCAGGCAAGCCTCGAACTCAGCAATCCTCCTGCCTCTGCCTCCCGAGTGCCAGGATTACAGGCTTAAACCACCAAGCCCGGCATTTGTGGTATGAGGTACTGATTGCCACCACACCACACGCCTACTATTGTTGTATGTGGTTACTGGAGATCGAACTAGGGACCTTGCGCTCGTGAGGCAGGCACCAGAACCACTGAGCTAAATCTCCAGCCTAAGATATCATTTATGACATTCCCTTTTAACTTCCCTTTCCTTCATTCTTGTTTGTTTTCCTTGTAAAATAGTTCCCCAAAGTGATTTCTTTTCCTTTGCCAGTGGTGACCGCTGGAACGCTTCGGCAAATCTCCGTGCTTGAGGTTCTTCCCGTTATTGCCACAGGAGGAATCACATCAGCGTTGATTCAGAGGCGCGGGGAGAATTCATTTCGCCCATTTTCAAAATAAGTGGTGAAGCTCTATGTGGGCGATGGCAGCACACATCTCTCATGACAACTGACTTAAAGATAAGTTTTATGATATAAGTAAAAGAAAATTATTTGATGTCAAGTTAACTTGTCCTCCTTTGGAGTATCGCATAGCTTCAAGTTAAATATAGTGCAGTCATACCCGGGGAATTTTTTCTTCCCTGCACCGAACAGCCACATGTATGACAGCATCATGTGATATGAAACAAACCCTTGAGGGCGTCCGCTGGGATTCTAGGAGTCATCTCGAAGAGTCAGTCAACCTCAGTGAACGGTCCCAGGGACAGTTATTCTGACCTGAGCAGTCGGCTCTTTTTCTGTGCACAAGTCACTGAACCTGAGGCACGGAAGGCCACTGGCCTTCTTGTCCACCCCTAGAAATTACAGCAGTTTCACGGACTCGCCACAGGAAGCAAGAAAAGCATCTTCTCTCGCTCCTTTGCATGGCAATGCTAAATTACGTGTATCCTGAATTTCATGCAAAGTAAGTGAAATCAGTCTTCCATCTCTGCCTGTGCAGGTGGGTTACTCAGCATATTTCACTACAGTCAAATTGCTTTCTTCCCCCTCCCTTTTGTATTTTTCCATTTTTCAACCTACACTTACAAATGCAATCATTAAAAAAAACAACAACAACTAAGCCTTTGGGCCTGATGTATTCTTTAAATAATTTTTTTTAAATGGAAACTACATTGGCCTGACTTCCTTTGTCTGAATAAAAGCTTAAGTTCAGTATAAAAGGGTTACATGTGCTGAAATGTCGCCCAAGGATATGTGTTATTATTCCTCCCCCCTCGGCCAGCAGGGTCTCGGTTCTCTTTCCCTTTCAGTCTTTTGTTTGAACAGATGGGGTTGGGGAAGCAGGGGAAGATAGCCATTCTGTTCTCATTAACTCTCCCTATACACAAACACAAGCTGGGCTTGGGGACTGGAAGCAGGGTAGCTCCCACTTCCCTTCCATTGAGACCCGATATGCTGATACAAAGAAAGCCAAGCTGAGGACCCACATCACCATATCAATGAGACCAGTCTGCTAACTAGCAAAATTACATTCGGGTATGATTTTAGAAATACATTCAAAAAAATGTGTCTATGTAATATGTAACACCAGGAAACAGCACGTGTAGGACACAAATCGGTTCTACGAACCATATTTAAACTATAGTTTTAATAATTCCTTCATTATGTATAATAATATCTGAAGAATGCAAACATACTTATGATGAAAAACAAAGGTATCCCGTTCACTTTATTGTATCTTTTCTCTACGTAAGAGTGTGTAGAAGACATTGAGAATGGTGGAGCTTCTATTATTTCAAGCTCTTTTGTGTGGTTGCGGTACAAAAATTATGATCGTCCAGTGTGAATGATCTTTCTTGATATAATAGCACTCTGACCAAGAAAAACGTCACAAAAAATTTAAAAATACTCATCAAATAGTGAAGGCTTCCCTTTATAGTCCTTCTGAAAGTATAAGGCTTCTGGGACATTTGAAGAGAAAAAGATAGGCTTTTCCGGATGATGTGAGGGTGTTGCCCCGTGGTGAGAGTGCTCTGTCCTGTCTGTGACATCATGTTTGCTTCCATCCTCTGTTCGTCCTCATTAGCGCGATGAGGGAGGGAAGCAAGCCCCTCCCCCCATGTCTTGCCATGATCAGGTGCACCTGAACTTTTGGTGCCATGAACTTGTGCATCAGGAGGACGCGGAGGAAAGACGAAGCAGAGCGGGAGGAGCTGAGGGAGGAAGGTGCCGCTCTTCCTCCCAGGGCTCCCAGCAGAGTGGATGCTCCCCAGTCACGAGGGAAGAATCAGCCTGGACTCTCTTGCTGCGACCCCTAAGCCTGGGGGAAGGCTTCTGTCGGAAGAGGAAGTGTTGGTGGGGGAGGATAAACAGCCCTCTGTTGTTCTACCAAACACGTCTTAGAATTTGTTGCGATGCACAAATTAGATCACTTTATTTACATTCGGGCAACGGAGCCACAAAAATCCTAATGTCAAGTCAAGGATCTGTAAAAGAGACTGAGTAAAATATGTATTTATTTTTTAAAATGATCTTTATTGGTACATTGTGTATACCCATTATATCATGATCACACTCGCTATTGGTGAAAATATTTATTCTTTATTAAGTGATTATCAGCTCATGCAACAC
Organism: Thryonomys swinderianus; assembly: GCA_004025085.1. Classification (NCBI taxonomy): domain Eukaryota; kingdom Metazoa; phylum Chordata; class Mammalia; order Rodentia; family Thryonomyidae; genus Thryonomys; species Thryonomys swinderianus. The sequence goes on from PVIC010021878.1 coordinate 20,442, forward strand.
CTGATTCCAAAGACCCCGATGGAAGTGAACTGTCCAGGTGACCCCAGGGGAAGGGGACGTGTATGAGGTGGTCACTTTGTACCCTGCTGCTTCCTGATGGAGAGAAAAGGGCAAAATTTGGACTTGTGCTAGGAAAGCTTGGGTAGCTCTCAACAGTTTTATTTTCACAATGAGTTCAGATTGACTAGCAAGGACAGGCAGATGCCTCTAAATTGGACAAACAACTGCAAGGAAAAAAAAAATCCTGTGATAAAAGGCAGCCTGTCCCGAGGGTGGCTGCCAGCAGGGTGTAGCGGGGGTCAGAGCGGGGTTTAGTCCTGTTTAATATTTTCATTACCAATCTGAAGGGGGAGGGGAACCGCATAAAAATGAATCTGCAGATGGCTATTCATTATGGAGGATTTGCAGACCCCAGGAAGAGCCCTGATAAAATCCTGAGGTTTTCCTGGAAAGGTGCTCTGGAAAGAACAAAGAACTTACAGGCCAGAAAACCCTGAGCTGGGGATCCGTCCGGCAGGGTGCGGAGGGGTCCCTTCCAGCTGCAGGAAGGCTGAAAAACGTCCCAAGGCGTCTCTACCCCTGCAGGGCTCGCCTCACCTCCACTTCTTGAGAAACACACGCACCATTTTAGGTGTTTGGACTGGCTAGATGAAGGTTCTTCCCACCCGAGGCTTGTGAGTCTGTCCTCAGACTGCTCAGTTTAGGGCCTTTCCGTCCAGATCTCTGAGTTGGCGGTGGCAGCTTTCTCGCTAAGGAGGGCGGAAGGTCAGGGAAGACGCGAGAGTCCAGCCTGCTCCACAGTGCGAGCCGCACGGACCTCCATCTGTTGCCCCCAGTGCCACGAGAATCCAAGGAAGCGCGTTGTTGTCCGAGTCTGTCGCTCCACAGAATGGCTCCTGGGATTCACAGTCAGCGCAAAGCCTTTCTCGGGTCCTTCACCCGGGCCTCCCAGGAACTCCAGTTTCGCAGGGATTCGACTCAACGGTTCCAAGGGCCACCCTGAAAGTTCTGCGGTCGTCTTCTGTCTTATTGGCTGGAGGAAGAGGGCTGGTCGGCACCGGACTTGATCCTCCCCGTGTTCAAGGCCCCTGGAGCTCCTCACTGCTGCGGGAAATCACTTTGCCTTAGTTTAGGCTTCTGTCTCCCGAGTAGTGTGAGGGGAACTGCACCATTCCTAGAATCAGACCAGTTATCTTCAACCAAATAATCATCATCTTGGGTACATTCTTTAATGACCAAGTAGGAATGGCAAACATAGCATCGATTAAGTACTTCTGTCTGGCTGGCTCTCGGCAAGGGCTCAGTCCACCAGCCAGACCATTCGTGCTACAATATTCACAATCAAGCCCTAGCGTCCTCTGTAAAAAGATATTTTCTGAGCAATTTCTTTGGCTTCTTTTGGATATCTGTTTTATTTTCCAGGAAAAATATTCAACCTGTCTTTTCAAGGTGACATTTTCCTATAGAACATGAGTCCACTCAGGGGCCGATCGATGGTCATAACCGGTCGATCTGCGTCGTTTTGCCTGCCTGACAATGGACTGAGCTGTCAGGTTATGTCCCTTTGTCCTCTGACCGCCACTTAACTTCCCAGCCTCACCTTCCTCTCTCGTTTGACCTTCTCCACTTAGCAGGAACACAGTTACTCATGCTCTTCCCTGAAACGCGCACACCTTAGGTTTTCGTTCCTCTGTTTTTTAGTTGCCTGAAATGATAACTCCCAGTTATTCTCTTAAAGACCCAACCAAGGTGACCCATTTACTGTGAAGCCTCAGGAACCACCTCCTCCTCTCTTTGAAAAAATGGCTTCTTTTCTGGATTCTTCTTGTTAGAACACTTGCTCACCAGTCACTACACACTATGTGTCTTTCTCTATCTCTTTTCTGAGAGTTCCTGGGGTCAAAACTTCATCTTACTCAAACTTCATCTTACACAACTAAAGTTGCTGGCACAACTGTTTTAATTAAACTTGTTAGATTCACGAATGGAAATTGAACTTTGTAGAGATAGAAAACCCCCAATAAAACTATGGATGGCCTAGGGAAGCAGCAAAGCTGAGATCTGAAGAGAGACAGAGGCAGGTCTATTCACTAGTCTCCCCCATAGAAAGAGAAAGGGGGCCTGAGTCCATTTGAACTGAATTTGAGGTTGGGCTGCTGGGGACTCGGTCGCCATGGGAATTGGGCTGGAGTTCTCCACAAGGTGCGGAAAGTGAGACTCCGAGATGCAGAGGCAGCAGCACATCTGTCCTGGGACAGGCACACAGACTGTGTAATCAGGCTCAGCTGGTAATCAGGGAGCTGCCAAACAGACGTGAGACGAAATTATCTTCCTCTCTCAGACAAAGTGGCCTCTTAGATGGAGGGTTAAAACCAGTGCTGGTAGGAAAAACAAAGGAAGGAAAGTGGCAGCTGCTACCAGACACCTGGCCAATGGATGGCTCCCCAGTGCCCTTCTCCACTCACAGACCTCTGCATCTAGGGCTGCTTAACAAGCAAGGGGGTCCAGACCAGTGGCATTTGGTGCCAAAGTCACAATTTGAAGAAGAAAACAATTTATGCCACAATAATAACAAAAGGAGCAGAACCAATTTCTTGTCAATGTCTCCAACACCTGCCAATGGCCAACTGAGTTAAACTTGGGTGAAAATGTGCCTCAGTCTCCCACTTTGTTAACGGAGGGAAATGAACCCTCACTTGATAATTTAGAGATATATTCAAATATAAGATATTTTACAGGCAAGAGTTCATTTCTCTTCCTGCACTAATGATCTGGGGCTCTCCAGGAAGGACTTTGCACGTATGGCCAAGACTTTATGAGTTCATGAGCTGGGGATAGAAAGTGCTGTAGAGAAGAGAAACTCCAAGGAATGAAATGATGACCTTAGAAAGGGGTTGCTCTGAGGCACAGAGAGAAACCGGAGTTCCATGGGTCCAGGAGATGCCTATTAGAGTAACAGCTCTACGTTCCAGAACAGGTGCTGGACGCTGAGCACAGAGGCAAACAACCAACTGGAAGCACGTCGTTACTTTCAGGGAGCATGCGGTCTGCCAGGCAAATAGACTCGGAGACATATTCCTGTGAATAAATGCGAAATTGTATCTATGTGTTGCAAAGAAGCAAAAGAGATATGGGAGTAGTTAGTGGCAGACTCAGTCCAGTCTGGGAAGGCAAATGAGAGTTAAAGGGAAATTGGAGCTAACAGCAAAAAGGAAGGCTGAACAGCCTGAGCTGCAGGCAGCTGGGCTCGGTCCTCACTGTATTAACTACAGTCTGCTTCAGATCTATTCTATATGACACAGTGCAATACAATATGCCATGTAGCAGGTAGCACAGGCAGAGATTGCTCCAGGGAAGGGATTTTAGGCAGGACCTATGAGACTACACCACCTGTAGCCATCAACTTTCACCATCATAATGCTGAGAAAGAAGTCAGCCAGATCCCAGTAGCCACCACAACACTTCTCGAGCCACCACACTCAGGCCTTCAGGTTTTCTGCCATTCATCCCACCTAGGATGGACTGGCTGAGAGCAAATATTTTTTTTTAATTGAATTCTTTATTGGTACAATTTATATACATCTCAAAATCACATATAACATTGGGAAATTTGTACCAGTATATGCCACAAGTTATGAGAGCAAATATTTCAGGCTATGGGCTTGCTAGTGACAACTGGCTTCAGGCTGGTTGTTGTTCTGTCACATATATCATGCTAGGATCAGGCTGAAGGGGAACTGTTCATGTTCTCATTGGCAGATCACTGGATGCAAAAGTCATGCTACACATAGACAGTTAAGGCTTCCGTCCATTAATTTACCACTGGGGCAAGGCATCACATGGGTAGGCTCAACACCACATGCTTAGCAGGAAGGGGTAGGATGTGAATGTTTGTAGCAACAGTTACCCAACTCACAACACCAACCTTAAGACCACCCCATGGTTACCTTAGGATCAGAAACCAGTGCTCTGAAAAATTTGCTATTTGTATTACCTGCTATTATTTCCTTTTTGTTCTCCCTTAGTATTCAGCCAAATTGTTTCAGAAAATGTCATGTTGCCTCAGCTGTGGTGTGAAGAATGTAGGAAACCAACTGTGTCCACTGTCACATCTGCTTTTTAAGTGAAAACTGATGTACCCTGGGAAGAAAATCCCAAGTGGGAGAGGAAACCTAGGGAATCAGTCTTCAAGAATTCTTAGTCAGTTGTCCCTCCTCCTCAAAGAGGTTCTTCTTCGAGCATCCTTTGCTGACTTTGTGGGGGATTCTGGGAGAAAATAATTTCCTTGCAGTGTGTGGGATGTGTCAGATGGTAACATGGATAAATGAGATGTACTAGCCATGCTCTCCCAAGAGGATCTCAAGGGCTTTGTTGCCAACAGTTTCACTGCCATCCATGGAGCTGGAGAGGCTAGAGCCTGGACAGTGCTGTAGGGCCCTCAGCACTCCTCCAGACACTCTGTGGAGGCCAAAGCTTAGATGGAGCCCAGTCCACAAACCTTTGGCACTGGTGACCTTGGAGCTCCCTCTGGTTCCAAGAACCAATGCACATCTCATCTGTATGAATGGCCCCCTAGGATGAGGCAAAAGACCAGACTTTAATCTCTCCCAAGAGCAGGATACCTGACTGCAAAAGGCTTAAGTCCCCTGTTTTTGCTCTTGTGTATACAAAGTCTCCTTCTTCTTAATATATGGAACACTTAGGAGATGGCTACTTCTTGGGCTGTCTTCTTTGGATCTGTAATGGCTCTTAAGTGATGGCTCTTAAGTTCTGACAAACCATGGAAGGTATTCAGACAGAAAAATCATATCACCTCGGTTGACATAATACAATCAGTGTCATCAACAGTATCAAACACAACACAGGAAATGACAAGCATTGGCAATTACTATTCTGATACCTTTAACTTCATGAGTTAGATCTATGACCATATACCAAAATTTAGAACTAACCAGAAACATGTTTAAAACATACAGGTCCTTCAGTAGCGCAGCATCACCCTTTGGGAATAAAGGGTCACCAGGGAGTTGGGGGGGCGGTTAGAAAGAAGGAGAGGGAGAGATTAGAAATAGGATTAGAGGATATATAAAGATCACACAAACCCTTGGAAATTGATAGAGGCTAAAGTACAAAAGAGACAGAAAGGACAAATACAAAACAGAACAGACTTAACAACACAGGACCACTAGAAACTGTACCCAACCTCCTATAATAGTGCAGAAGAAAGAGAGAAAGAAAGCTTGAAATGCATTAACCTCTGGGAACTGATACTGACCAGAGGACAAGAGAGGATGAAGGAACAAAAGATGAAAAGGGGTACCCAGAAGCAATAGGCTAACAAGAGACTATTTTCTTTCTCTTGTAAAAATAGAAGAAGTTGAGAGAAGAAAAAACCTGAAATTAGACAAACTCAGAAACAAGAGAATAGTGAAATGAAGAATGAGAGATCAGAAAAAATAAAGAAAAGAACAACAGCAGCAATAACAACAACAACAAAAGCCAAACACATTACCAACAGGGCCCCTTACAGCATGGATCTGCTTGCTGTCTCTTGTAGATAAAATGGTCAGCAGAATGCAGATCAGAGGGTGACAGCTGTCACAGGGACACAGCTGTCATCCCCTGTCTAGCTTCTGGTTATAATGCCTGAATTGAACTTGGTAAACTCCTGCAGGCTTGAACTCTGCAAAAGTCCAGGGTCCTGTAGGTGGAACTGACTCCACAAACTCACTAATGGCTATAGTCAGCAGAATTCTTTCACTCTTCCAGTGAGTGTTTTTGTTGTGGCAGCCAGGGCAGTTGTGTACCAAAGGCCTCTCCCTAAGTCCTAGCACTGCTGCCTCACTTATTCAGTGTGAGCAGACAAGTAAATGGAGTCTTTGGGGGCTCCTCGCTACATGCCAGTCCCACGAGAGGTCAGGACCCAAGCGTCAGTGTAGGCAGACAAGAAGATGGAGTCTCTGCAGGGCCCTCCTCCCATCCTGGTTGTGTGGGAGCTCAGGGCTTGAGCACTGTGGGGAAGGCAGGCAGAGGCTGCCCACACAGGAGCAGCCCTTACTCAGTGTGGTCAGAGAAGGAGATAGAGTTTCTGCAGGGTCAAAAGTTTTAATTTTAATGAGATCCAATTTATCACTTATTTTCCTTTTAGAGTTTTTTTAAATGCCCTATCTAAAAAGATTTTGCTCAAACTAGCTACAAATATTTTTCTCATATAACTAAAAATATTGTTTGTATAGTATGCAAAGTTTGAAGTTCATTTTTCACATCAGATATGCAACTTTTCTAATACTATTTTTGAAGATAGTATCTTTTAGCACATTGAATTATTTTAGCAACATTACTAAAAACCAATTGAATGTGTACATGTTTTATTTATTTACTTATTTTGCAGTGTTGGGGATGGAACCCAAGTCTTCACACGTTCAAAGCAAGTACTCTACCACTGAGCTACATCCCCAGTGCTGAGTTATGTTTATGAAATTCTACTTCTCGACCTTTCTGTGTGCTACAGTACTATAAGACTGTCTTCACTCATGACACTTTGTAGTAAGCCATGAAAGCCAGCAGAGTAAATCCTTAAGCTTTTATCTTTTTCAGAATTGTTGTAGTCAGTCCTTTTCATTTTCATATAAATCTTAAAGTCAGCTTGACAATTTCTATCAAAATGACTCCTGAGATTTTCATTAAGAGTAAATTGACTCTACAATAAACACAGACTTGACATGTTAACAATATTTAATTTTCCAGTCAATAAGCATGGTGTATTTGCTCATTTGCTCTGGTATTCTTTTATTTTTTTCCTAGCAATATTTTCTAGTGTTAGTGTAAAGATCTTGTATATCGACTGTTCTCTATAAATTATAGTACTTACTGATGTTCCACTATCAGTATATAGAAATAAAATGGAATTTTGAATATTGATATTTTATCTCATAGCCTTGGTAAATGCACTAATGAGTTCTACAACTTGTATGATAAATTCCTTAGAATTTTCTATATAGACAATCATGTCATCTATAAATAGGGACAGCTTTTTCTCTCTAATTGGTGTATGTCATTTTCCTTGCCTTCTCGCACTGACTAACCTACACCATATTTTTTTTTTGCTTTTGAGACAGAGTCTCGCTTTGTAGTTCAGGCTGGCCCTGAGCTCACTATGGTGCCCAGGCAAGCCGCCGCGAACTCAGCAATCCTCCTGTCTCTGCCTCCCGAGTGCTGGGATGACAGGCGTGAGCCACCACGTCCGGCATTGTGGTGTGCGGTGTTGATTGTTGGTAGGCGTGTCTCCACGCCCAGCATTATATGTGGTTACCGGGATTGAACTCAGGTCCTTGCGCTTGCGAGGCAGGCGCCGGAACCACTGAGCTAACCCTCCGGCCCCCCACACCATATTATTCCATAAAAATGGTGAGTACTGATCAACATTCTGCCTTAATTTTAGGAAGAGGAGAAATATTTTTAGAATTTTACTATGAAATATGAATTTTTTTTCATTTCTTTTTTTTTTTGAGACAGTCTCGCTTTGTAGTTCAGATTTTTTCATTTCTTAAAATTGCTCTTTTTCCCCAATTCAAAAATGGGCAATTGAAATGAACAGACACTTCTCAGAGGCAGAAATCAAAGCAGCCAAGAAACATATGAAGAAATGCTCAACATCTCTGGTCATTCGAGAGATGCAAATGAAAACAACATTGAGATTCCACCTCACTCCACAAAGAATGGCTGCGATCACAAAGTCAACCAACGATAAATGCTGGCGTGGC
>PVIC010021879.1:0-28120 GCA_004025085.1 Thryonomys swinderianus
TATGTATAGCTACCTGTTCATTTTCTCTTTCTCCCTCCCTCTACCTTAATATGACTAGTCATTGAGGAAGGTATGAAAGTCTAAGAGCTACCAAATCTTTGTAAACCAAAGATAAACATATAGACTGAGTTTACTTGCTTACTGGATCCCTTCCCATACTTCCATGAAGCCTCAAGGCTGCTACTAAAGCAGAAAGGTAACAGTTGGCCTCAAGAACATGGTGACCCTGCAAAGCCTGAGATACAACTGTAAGAAGATGCTGTCTATGCACCACAGCAAAAACCAAACAGGGCTCAAACGCTAAGGACAGACACAGCCAGGCTGCAGATAAGCCAAGCCTCTCACTTCCACACTACGTATTTATACCCGAGGGCCACCGGCACACTTACCTTGGGCGTGCCGTGCCACAAGCAGTGCATGGCCACTCTGGCACCATCATGTGTATGTGCCAAGTATACCACCGCTTCACGGATGGCTTCGATCAGTTCCTAGGGAACAAAGGCTTTCAGGGTATTGTTTCAATTTTTTCCTTTCTGTTTGCTGTTTTATCTGTCTACAGGAGAAGAGTCAGACACAGGAGTGAAGACAAGAGAGCAAAGGTAGCAAACAATTTAATTTTTGATTCTGCAGGCAGACTTTTTCTAGAAACTCTCTTTTCCACCCAAAGCAGCAAACTGCTGGCAGGCTATCTCTATTAAACAATGTGTCTGACATTTACCAGTGTCTGTTTTTAAAAAGTTATAAACTGTATGTGTAATAAAATATATTATAAATGATTTTTTTAGGAAAAAAGTCTAGGACATCACAAGGATAGGAAGACCCAAACTCATTCTAACTAAATTTCTTTCTTTTAGTACACCACTGGATTATTTCCCAAAGTCACAGCAATTCTTTATCAAAAACACAACATTGTCAAAGGAAAAATAACTCTCTGAATTAATGTTTAGGCTAGGCCTTCACCTAACAAGGACCCTTTTGTGAAATAACTGCTGCATTTCTTGCAAAATAGTTTATTGCTAAGCTTTCTTTTTTTTTTTTTTTTGAGACAGGGTCTTGCTTTGTAGTTCAGGCTGTCCTGAGCTCACTATGTAGCCCAGGCAAGCCTTGGACTCAGCAATCTTCCTGCCTCTGCTTCCCGAGTGCTGGGATTACAGGTGTGAGCCACCATGCCCGGCACTGTGGTATGTGGTACTGATCACTAGTGTTGTGAGTCACCATTCTGGCATTGTGGTATGTGGTTACTGGGGATCAAACTTGGGACCTTGCGCTTGCTAGGCAGGCGCCCAAACCACTGAGCTAAATTCCTGGCCCAATCTTTCATTTTCAATGCATATATTTTTAGTTTATATTTATAAAGTCTAAGCATACTAGACATAAATGAGTTCTGGTAGATAACAGTTGTTGGGCCCCATTTTAGTCTGTTCCCAATTTATTTCCCAGGATAATTCTCAAGAACACAGATTTCAACTAACATACCTGAACTGATGGATCTCTTGAGAGTTATCCACTTGGAGAGTAATGTATATATTCCAATTATGCTCCAAATAGCCCCAAAAGTTTTTTAAATCTCTGTTTTGAAAATGCCCCCCTATCCCAGTGCTAGAAAAGATAACCTGTCTCATTATCTCACATTTAGTTACAAATGACTTTTTGATGTTACTTAAAGACATTTAACACTAAAAGGATAAATACTTGCCAACATGGAAGACACTCAAATGATTACTCTGTCATGGGAACAGAGGCCTCCCTCAGAAAATTCGGAACTACAAGATACTGTGTTCTGCAGGAAATGGAGAGAAATCTCCAACAGAGGAGACGCTGCTATAGTTACCATACCAGAAGCTTAGGTGGGTGGGTACTGTGAAGAATTTACTTTGGATTCTAATTTTGACAGTCAAAATTCCTGTGAATGTATCATCTGGCATTTTGTTAAAAGAGGTGAGACTAGTTACTTCAGTCATCCCTTGCGAGGAGAAAGGACAAATGGACAAGGAGCTTGACACAGGACGAAGCCAGCGAAGTTCGGGGACTACACAACGACTGCTCGTCCGCAGGCCCGTCGCTGACGTGCAGGGCAACAGAGTCTCTCTCTACTCTGCTCCTCCCCTCCGAGTGCCGAAGGCCAGGTTTTCTGGGGCTATTCAGTTTCACAAGACGCACCCTTCCCTAACCTTTCAACGCCAGTGAAATTTTTCTTTTTGTGTATTAGCACAGTCCATTTAAAACCACCAAAATGCTGAGTATTCCTCCCATGTTAGTGAACGTTCAGATTCAGATTAGATTAGGTAGAGGATATGCTCTACCTTTATAATTAAAATAAAAAGATTCAATGACATTAATAAAATGAGTCCACTCTACTGTTTTCTGGAACAAACTGAGATGAACTAGCAAACTTGTTCAACGGAATTTAAAGCAATATTTATTATATCTGAGGAGGCAACTCTAAGATTTTCAAGACTATACACATCAAACCAGTGTTTCAAATTACTACATGGCTTTCCCTCTACACTCAGGTTAAAAACAAAAACCAAGAACTTACCGATCTGAGTTTTGAAGTTGCATGGGTAAAAAAATCCAAGAATACTTTGTGGACTAATGAGTGCTTAATCACAGCTTCTCTGAAACAGACAGAAAAAGGCAAATGAGATCTAGCAAAATAATCACACAGGTGGTAGTAATGTTGGTTGCCCTAAAATGATCTAAGAAAGTCAAGTGGTTTTACTACTTATATTCTGTCTTTCAGCTATACTAAGGTTTTTAAAAAGAATAAACAGTTAAAATTGATTTAGTGTCACCCACAACAAAGACCAGCATAAATTCCTAGTATCTAGCAGTAGAGACGAAACTGTCATTTACAATATGTGCTACCCTCTTAAATAAGTACATCTATATTTTCCCCCAACAGTGGAGACATGATTAGAAATCCACACATAGCCCTATTTTGTAATATCTGTTATCCTTCTGTCAAGCATCCTTCAAAATGAAGATCTCCGAGAACAATTTTAGCGGAAATGAACAGTGTAAACAATAGCACCAAGCTCCACCTGATCTATACCTACTATAACGCTTGGTGAATTCAGGTCACCTTAGAGGCTGATGTTTACACAACAGCCAGACAGAAGAAACCAGTGCTGCGTTTGTGGAAAGTGTGGTTCTGGAAAGAATAACTCTAGGAGTGTGTAATATTGTCTGAATTTTACAGATATGGAAATGGAGGCACCAAGAGGTTGCATTTCCAAGGTTACACAAACCCCACAGGGGAGTCTCTGGGGGCAGGTGGGGAGCTGGCATCCAGCCAGGCAGCCCAGATCAGAAGCTCCCGCAGCCCCACTGTGGTGCCAGGGCCTTGATGTCCCTGTGCACAGGCTTCTAAGTCTCACGATGCTGTTCCAGGAACAGATTGCATTTGTGAAACTATTTAACATAGAATAGTTCGCTATAGCTTATTTGGGGAAAAAACATTTCACTGCTTAAAGTTTTCAAATTTTATTATAAGCTATCTTTTAACAGGGTATGTCAACAGAAAAAGAGATCTGTTTTTGGTTTGAAACCTGAGAATGGTTTCAAACCAAAAGTTTTATACTCTTATTTAGGACAGATTAATAATATGAAAGAGGACACAGGTACCTTTTCTGGCAAGGATTATATAAAAATTTCTTCCTTAAAATATCTCTTTCAAATTTTTAAGGAAAAAAAAATCTTTCTTACTTTTGAGCCATAGGAGTTAGAATCTGTTTCATCTCATCCAAGATAAGCTCTAATTTTTCTGGCTGTACCTCTAACACCTTGTCCAGAGTTGGGTGTTCTGCAGACTGTAACAAAAGAAAAAAAATCAAACTTCTTTACATTTAATTAATTTATTCACTTGAGAACAAAGAAAAACAATTATAGTCACTTTAAGCTTCAAATAAGTTTAAAATGCCCTAGTTTACCTAACTCAAGCTCTGCTATATTGAGACTCATGGACTAATTCGGACTATTCATATTCCTCCACATGTCTACTGGGGTACAGTCCTCTTCTGCTGTCCACGGAGTGCTGGTCCCAAGACCCCCTCCCCCATACCACAACCCAGGGGTGCTCAAGTCCCTTATACAAAATAGCTGAGCATTATATACAAGCCATACAATTCCCCCCCATATACTTAAATCATCTCTGCTTATAATGCCCACTTTCATGTAAATACTGTCATACTGTTTATGAATAATGAGAAAAAAATTTATACATGCCCAGTACAGTTGCAGTTTTTTCATGAGATCAAGTCATCAAGACACAAATCCTGGGTACCATGTGTTTTAGAAGTAGCTGGATATTCCTAATGTGGCAACAAGCTCAACTCAGGACCTGAACCTGACTTATGGAAGAAACCTAGGAATCAGGCCACAGGTAAATAAGCCTATTTGTGCCCTCTGGTTTGAAATAGATCTTTTTACTACCCCAGTTCCATTACTGGCCATTCTCAGGCTTCGCCTCTGCTCTATCTAATGAGGGATCTCTCTAGTCTCCTTCCTCTTCAGTGCCATCTGGAGGACACTACAAAGCCATGGAAAAGAGGAGGGAGCACAGGGAACACCAGGGGACTTCAGCCAGAGGCAGGCTCCAAATCAGGCACAGAGCTGCACAAAGTATCAGAAACCTCCTACGTTCGCCTTTTTAACTACAGAGGGAGTAACAAAAGTAGTTTGACTTGAAGGGGATTTCAAGTTAACACTCTGGAAGAAAGAGAAAACAGTTATCACTTGATCAGTGTATGAGACATGGAAAGCAAAAAAAACACCCAAATTTCTGGAAATGTCACCTTGTACAGCTGAAACGTGTTCCCATAGAGCTCCTCGGTCAGCATGTTCCGCTGCTCCAAAATGGCTTTGTCATTGTACGCGTACTCCACGATGGCCGAGGCCTCTGAGTGCCGCAGCATCTTCCTCACGTGACCTTTAAAACTCCTGATTATCTCTGCAATCTGTGGTTTACTTCTATACTCAGCATGGGAAAAATAAAGGACAGCAGGCTGGGTGACAATGTATCGTAATTTACTTCTCCTGAGACCAACTCATATGTGTGTGCACGCGCACGTGTGTGAATATAGTCTCCTACACAAAAAAGCTAGTAAGCTGGACAATCTCATCACTTGACACCTCTATTTAGAGGTGGCCAACCCTAGGTATGAAATCCAGCTCCAAAGATCTGGAGGAAGTTCCTTCACCATCTCTGCTTCACTCTTCATTTGCATAATAGGAATAAGATTGCTTTGAGGATTAAATAAGCTCAGATGTACCAAGAACACAGAAAGTGCCCATGTAGGGTCTTATGTAACTGCTTGGCTTGAAAAACAGGCGAGTAAAAGAGAAGACAGCAAAAGTCAAGGAGGCAGGGAAATATGACTGAGATGTATTTTGAACTAATTACAAATTATCTCTCTTTTTCCACAACTTCAAAATCTAAATGTAAAAATAGACGCCTAACAGTGTGGTAAAGGCATTTTTTACATTGCCACCACAATTTTGCATTAATTTCAATAACTGTTTTCAAGGCGGTATGTCCTAGAAATGTCAAAACCATTTGTGGTGGGCTATTACCAACAACACAGACCCTTTTTTTTTTTTTTATCACAGACCTTTATTTTGTGTGTGTATGTGTGTGTTGTACTGGGGACTGGAGCCAGCTGTGTGCTCTTGTGCTGAGCTACAGCCCAGTTCTTTTTGTTTTGAGACAAGGTCTGGCTAAGCTGCCCAGGGTAGCCTAAAACTTTTGATCTTCCCACTTCAGCCTCACACAGAGCTGGTATGACTAGTATGTACCACCATGCCTCGCTAACCACTGATATTTAAGCAACAGTTCAACACAGCTGAAATTCAGGGAGTCGAAAAACTAAGGCCAAGTATATTTTATAAGTCATACAACTTACCCATACATGAGAAATTTCTTCACAATATTTCTAGAATATTTGGCTTTACTTAGTTCAACCAGATCACCTGAAAAACAAAACATATTACAGTGATTTGGTTTCTTCATTTAAGTTCTCCAGAAGGAAACAAAGGAAAGAACTTAAAAAAGTATGATTCTAGGAACACAACTCTTTTCCAGATAAAAAATAAATTAAAAAGAGTTCTGAAAAAGACACGAAAAATTATTTTCTAGACAAGTTTTGGGCGTTCTTGTTATTACAAATAGTAACAATCTTCAATGTACAGCAAATACCTCGCAATTCTTCAAAAGCCTGCTTCCTCTGCTCTTCATTACCGTACTGAATGTAACACTGGATCACACGGGTTGAGTCATGAGCAAATGCGATCTGAAGGAAAAACAATTTGAGCCCTGAGACCAATTCTCTCTGAAGATTTACTTTTTTCTCACATTGTTTTGATGCTACTTCCTCTTAACTTCCTTGTTAGGCAAAAAATCAAAGTATTCATAGACAAAAATCACATCTACATTACTTGGGAGTAGAAATACTTATTTAGTTATATAGAAGATCATTCTTTCGTTTGTTGCCTCTCACACTTGATAAGTACAGTTAGTAACAAAAGTACACCAGAAACAGACTTTTCCACTTTTAATATTTCTATCATTATAATTAAAACTAAGCCAAACCAAAATCATCTAAGCTTATGCACTATAGTTCTTATTTCTCTGAAAGTTACTTTCCCTAAAAAGGAAATATTCCAGTTTGAAGTCTATTACTCTGTGATTTTTATGTAAATGGTCTGTGGGTCATTGTGTATGGGAACCAAAGGCACAGATCCAACAGTATCAATCAAAGTCTTACTACGTAAACCAATAAAACCACATACACCCAAACTGGCGATTACATTGCAAATGAATCCCCCATGTCTTATCCCTGCACACCTGTATGGATTTAGAAAAGCTGTTGTTTTTCAGATCTGACTCTGATCCCTTCCCTCTCACAGACCTTCACCGAGGAACGAGGAACTTTTGGATCAGTTTCCTAAAGGAGGCAACTTGCAGCCCACTGCTTCTTTTCTGAATGCGGATGAACTGTCTTGGGCTATACAGAATAGCCTTAATTTAGAGACAGAGACAGAGACAGAGAGAGAGAGAGAGAGAGAGAGAGAGAGAGAGAGAGAGAGAGTGTGTGTGTGTGTGCGCACATGCAATGAAAATTCCTTCATAGAACTTTAACACTAAAAAGAGGACCACAACATAAAAGGCCATCGGTAGGACACACCTGTTCAACAGCAATGTGCATAGGTTATGAGTGATGCAACACTCTTCACTGTGCTACAAAAGCAGCAGGCTTCAAATCGGGCTATGGGTCGTTCACTGTGTCTCTCACATTTTTTAATTCCAAAACATTAGAAAGTGAAGTTATGCCTCCAAAACCATAGATTTCTGACTAGAAATTTTAGTTGTATTTTATAAACATTTCCTAAAAGGCTATTTATGATACATATTTATTATGCAACCTACAAATGGCCAATGTTGTTTCAAAAGTTGTTTTCTTTTTTATATCTCAAATCAACAATAAAGAGCAATTTGTTGTTCCCACTTTACAGATGAAAAAGTAAAGTTACACGGCAGTCAATAAAGCTGCTACCCATGACTGAGGGATAAACTTCCAAATGTACCAAAAGGATGAGCAGCACACTGCCTAACTGACAGGACGTGTGGTCAGCATGGGCTGTCAGTCCTGCTGCGGTGAGTAATAGACACAGGCTACCTAAAGATACAGACGGTGTAGCTGACAGGGCACAACTTTTAACACCAGAGAAATTTCCCAGTCCACGGTCATGCTGCAAGGATGTAAGGAGAGCTGACAGAAGATTTTAAGTGTGAAATATTTATAAGCTGAGCACAACAGATCATTGCTGGGCCGAAGGGCTTTTCTATACCTTACAGAGCTTGCTGAATTGGGAAGAAACAAACAGCTGAGGACTATTTCAAGATGTCCCTTCGAACTACAGTGCAGCATCTGGTTAGACTGATACACAGGTCTGGCAAATACTGCCCCTCCAGGTCCCTCTAATGACTAGAATTTGTTACCAATGAACAGTAATCTTACATTTATTAAAATTTACAAGAAAGAGCCAAAGGAAGTTTATTACAAGACAGGATTAAAATTCCCAAACCTACTCTATTTTAAAAAGCTTTCTGCTGCATTTGTAAAAGAACAAAAGAGGTACTGTGTCACACACGTGTAGAAGTTGACAAGTTAGAACATACTACATTATAGAGTTTAGAAGAAATTCAAACAAATACAACTGAACTCGTCAATTTCTTAAGATAACTTTTAAAAAAATACTAATTTCATTTTAAATGATTTAAAAGTGACAAGAGCCAACTGGTCACTTCATAACTTCCCAGCAGCAAAGCCCCTCAACATAAGGTGAGCATCCCAAATGTGAAAATCTACAATGTTCCAAAAGACTCCACCTGACTGCACATGGCAGAAAATGAGGGGCCACTGAAAAGCAGGCCAAGCCCCCGGGCAGGGAGTGAAGCTCCGCAGTGCGGCTGCATGCATGAGGTCCTGGGTTTGATCCTCAGAACACCGAAAGACAGAACAAAAAGTACAGGCACATTAAAAATTATCATATAAAATTCCATCGGGCTACATGTGTAAGGTGTTTATAAAACACAAATGTATTTTGAGATTAAACTTGGGGCTCATTCCCAAGAGATCTGAGTATGCATATGCAAGTATTTCCATATCTGGGAAAGCCAAAATGCAAAACCCTTCCGGTCCCAAGCATTTCAATAAGGACTGCACACTATAATCCATCAGTGTCACGGAAGGGACTCGAAACTTCCGGCCAGGTACACCGGAAACAATGACACGTCTCCCCGCCATGCGCGCTCAGCTATCTTTCCCGAGGAGGGAGGAACTCTGACATTTACCACTGCAATGGGAGGCAGGCTTGCTCTACTCACAGTTTTAATTTTCCCTTGAATCAACTTCTGCAAGTCACTCATCAACTTCACTCTTTTTTCTTTGTCACAGTCTTTTCTACATATGAAGAGAAAGTGGGAACACAATTTAAGTGAAGAAGTTATTTTCAAGAAGCGAAACTAAACACTGTTCACTGAGTTCAGCATGATTTTCTTTTTGAAGGCGGCAAACCTCTGACATTAAAATTACTATTCCAGAGCAGTCAGACAAAAGTAATTTTCTCAGAGGCAGAAACCCATCTCAGAAGGTGTAATTTTATGCATCAATCTAAATCTTAACAGCCAGAACATCAGAGGGAAAGAAAATAATAAAACAAGTTGAAGATACCAAATACTTAAGTACCTCAAAATCTATCAGAGAAGAAATTGTCCTTCATTTTCTCAGAAATCTCTCAAGAAGGATGTCAAATCCATTTTGACTCTCCTGCATTTTCATAAATAGATCTGACACTATCCTAATGATTCCACACATTTCAGTGCTGGGCAGACGTCTATACTGACACTTCTAAGGGGTGAGGAGCACTTCCAAGAACCCAAGTGCTGTGTCATTTATTTTCGTCTATCTCTCTGTTTATAAGGTGCACTGTTACTTCTCTGTTGTCTTCAAGGGACTATCAGAGATGCCATTAGGCAGCATTACCTTCTTAGGTTCTCCCAAATCTGTTTTGCTCGAACCACAAGGTCATAGTTGGTTTTGTCACTGAGCTGCCTGCTCTGCTTTAGTTCTTTCTTCTTCTTTTTGAAATCGTCCCATTTGGGTTTCTTGGATGCTGATTCTAGTTATTGGAGAAATCAGTTTTAATAATAACGCTCTAAGTGCTATACACAAATACTACAAATTAAGTCAAAAGGACAACCAGAAGGAGCACTAGGGCTCATAAACTTATACTTCGCTCCATTTTTCTAAGCAGTTTATACACTTTAAATTTGGTGAAAACCAGTCGTTCATGTGGCAGCTTTTCAGTGATTCTTAACAGAATACTGAATAAGATAAAAAGACTGGAAGAAGATAGGCCTGGGGCTGGGGAGGCCACTCAGCCACAGGGGCAGAGCCGGACCCAAACCCCAAGATAAACTTGTTATCTTTCACTTACAATAGTGCACAGTCAAAATTTCTAAGTCTTCTATAGAAGTGATGTAATAATAATAAAAAAATCAAGTATCTTTCCACATATTACTTTTTATCTTTGAAATCTGAGTATCTTACCAATTGGACAAAAAAAAAAAAACGAACAATTTAATAAAATGGATATTATTTAATAAGTACTCTACCAAAAACCTTTGGAAAATTGTTATTTCTAAATATCTTTCCTTTTGATTATTTGGAAAATGCAAAAAACAAAATTCCCCATAGTACCAAAACCTAGGTATAACACTGGTGATTTTCTTGCCCTTTTTCCCATATGCATTCAATACAAATCTTTAAAAATCAAGAACCTTACTCTCTTCACTTAACAGGATATTGTCATCATTTTCAAATAAGATGAAGTATTCCTCAAGAGTGTGATTTTCAGTGGCTGCACACAACGTAGTACAGTACATTATTTTTGCTTATTTCTTGCCTGGTAATACCGAGGAATACAGGCAGCAGGGTAAGATTCATACTGCATTAATAGTAGGGCATCACACACTACACAGCTGAGAAAAGAAACTGAGCCAGAACTAATTTACTTCCACAAATATTTGGGCAGCCTTGATCTGTACCATGCTTGATCGCAGTCAATGCATCAAGTTTTGCATGTCTAGTAGCAATCTCTCTGTTATTCATACAAAAATAGAAGAGAATAAAGGGCTCCATTTTAAGACAGAGCCGTAGCATGACAGAACCTTAATGTTAGAATGAATATGTGTGTTTCACATGCTGGGGTCAAAATGCCAGCAGGCAAAGGAAGATGCTAAGACAAGCTCAGGCAGAGAAGAAAAAGAAAAACTGCAGGAGAAACTACTGGGGACAGGAAAGATGAGAAGGGAAAAATAAGAGAAGACAGAGGATACTGCAGGCCTGATGGGACACAATGAAAGGGGTGCTGTCCTGTGTGAGCAGGCTTCAAGTCGAAAAGAACCAGGCCCAGGGCTCAGGCACAAGACACAGAAGACCACACAGAAAGCCACATGGCATGGCCTTGGCTGGCAGTGAGGGTGGTCCTAGGGAGAGAGAGAGAGACCACAGAAAAACCTTCATGATGAGTTTTGTGTCCCAGTGTGCTGTGTTCCAGCACATTATACCTAAAATTCACTTATTTGAAACTACCAAGGGATTTGGATCCTTTGAACATTGTGTTAATAGACTGGTAGTTTGTTTCAATGACAATAGCCTTGTCAACACTTTCAGCTGATGAGCAATTTGTCCCCACGCAATTAAAATCAAATCTGTCACATGTGCACTACATCTTCTGCCAAACTGCTAGTGATCAGAGCAATCTCATGGGTTGATTACATCACACTGATCTAACCTCTGTGTTATAGGCAGCCTATAAAAATCTCTTGTCCATTAAGGAATCTTTCATCTAAGGGACACACTATTTTTTAAGGCCAGAGTCTATGATTAATTAATATATATGCAGCATATCCTAGCATGCTGAATAAAATACTCAACACCATGTGTTCAACGAATGAATCAGTGAATTAAATTCTAGCCTACAGAAAAGACTGTTTTATTGTGGCTTTGTCATAAAGTCATTATAATTTAGCTTAAGTCTATAGCTGTGGGTCAAAGGGTTCCGAGCACTGGAGAGAAATCTTGACAAAGAAAGATCCTCTATGAAGCCAACCTGCCTTTCCCTCGGGTCATCCAAACACATGTCCCGTTAAGAAGCAGGAAGGGCAGGTTTCCAGTGCCCAGTCACAGCCCTGTGCACAACGGTTCTGCCACCAACTCAAGCAGGGAAAAATCTGCGCAAATATGGGGACGGGAACTGAATCAGTGCTCACCATCACTTGTACAGTCTGGGTGAAATTTTCTCTTCTTGTTGAATTTATTTGTCTGCTGGAATTTGTTCTTCGGTCCTTTGTCTCCTTGTTGTTTATTCCTGAACTGTTTCACACCCTTTTTCCCAGGCTTCGCGGTACTTTTCTCAAACTTCTTAGGTGCACTTTTAGGTCCCCCCTCCTTAACGACTTTCTTGGGGAATGTCTTTGAAGAAGTGGAATCTAATGACAATAAATAATTATTAGTTTGATGGTTAGGGAGCCTCCATCTCTTTCATATACTGAAATATATCTGCTACAGAGAATTAGACACTCTTTGGTGGGACGTACTTTGTTTTATTTTCAAATATACATTTGTCTAAAAAAACTTCTCACATTATAAAACAAATATAGGTTCATGATAACAAAACTTAGAATGTACAGAAATGGGTAATAAAAATTATCTAGAGCTGGACATGGTGGCTCACGCCTGTCATTCCAGCACGCGGAAGACAGGATGCAGGAGGAGTGCTGAGTCTGAGGCTTGCCTGGGCTACACAGTGAGCTCAGGGTCAGCCTGAACTACAAAGTGAGACCCTGTCTGAAAAAAAAAGAAAAAAATTATGTAGACGTCTATCACCTAGAGATAACAACTATTATTGGTTTAGTATATTTCTGTATTTTTAAGCATGCAGTAGAGATGACCTATTGTTGTATAGTATTTAGTATACCTTTGTGTTTTATTGTTGCTCTTTACACGTAATTTTAAATTGTTCAGTAAGATCATGAGGCTCAGAATAAAATGAACAGTCTTAATCGAAAATGTTAATTTCTCAAAATGTCTAGTTTTCAGAAAAAAAATGTTGAAGCTTCCATGTATTTGATAAAAAAACCTTTGTCAACAAGGCTTGCAACCTAAGTACTAACAAATGAAACACAAACAGTAACACAAAAGCCTTAATCCTATTACAAAGGAAAAAAATACATTCCTTAGGAAATGTTAAGTTATTTATACAGTCCTTGACTTTTCTACTTCACAATACTGACACCTGATGGAATAACAAAGATATGATTCAAAAGTAACAAAGCAGGACATATTCAGTTTATCAGTAGTGTGTATAAATAAAATATATAACGAATGAGTATGAATTAAATTAGGCAAAAGTTTCACATCTGAGCTAAGAGATTTTCAGTGGATCCTCAATTATTCTGGCCATTCAACTCCCTTTTCCTTCTCTTCTTTCTGTATCTTCAGCCCTTCTCATTTTATTTTGAGACAAAGTCTCACTAAATAGCCCAGACTGGCCTCCAACTTGTACTCCTCTTGCCTCAGCCTTGGGAGTAGTGAGTTTACAAGTGCATGCCACAACACCTGGCTCATTCAGACTACTTTGCAGATGTCTAGCTTCTATGACACAGGATAACTCACAACAGAAGCACTTGCTTCTTCCTGCTGTTTTAAGTCCTCGAATGCAGATCGGAATCTGCGGAGCCTCTCTCAACCCTTCAGGTACAATGGGGAAAACCACCATGTGGGATTCATGTTTTGTATGTGTGTCTTACCACTGCTATTCTGAAGTTTGTTTTTTTCTTGGAACGCCTTTGTACTCCTTCCTGTAAACTTTTTTTTCCCCTTGATGTCCATCATAGTAACTACGAAAAAAAAAATCACTGAATTACTCTTCAACAAATAAAGAGTCATGAATGCATCACGGCCACATTTAGTCCTTGAGTTCAGTGCAGCACACAGCACCTACTTAACATCCATACAAGTCCAGCAATGACACTATCAGACACTATCACTGTGCTGTGACTCTGAACCTGGAGATGAAAAAAAGACTTCAATACAAAGATAAGAATATGCACATGGCCAGGCTAGTGTGTGATACATTAGGAGGCAACATCGTAGGAACAGTACTGGCTAGAAACTGAGCACCATTAAGTACAGGCATCCACAGTCTTACTTTGTTTTTTTTGCGGTACTGAGGATCGAACTCAGGCTCTTGCACATCCAAGATTGGCATGGTACCATTTGAGCTAAATCCCCAGCCCTCCACACTCTTATTGTGTAAATCAAGAAGGTGTGAGGATCAGTTAACTGACAATATTACCATTTGATTTGTGGGTCTCTTTACTAAAAAGCCAGGAACACACAACAGGGCACACTCACCACACATTCAAATTCAATGAAACAAAGGATTATCTGAAAGATCCCTGTGTCACCCACTGCAACTAAAGCAAGAGTTACTGTCAACTTGCAGTGAACTCCGAAAGTCACACTGAAATATTTAATAATTTTATTACAGAAATCTGCTGCCTAAAAGGTCATTGGTAATGCAGAGACCCTGTAATAGAGCAGAGGACAAATGCAGATAATCCCTCGACTATCCTCGAATAACCTATCAACCAGGCCCTTGCACAAGGCAAGAAAGTCCCAAAGGCAAAAGTTATTAGGCTCATTTCTCCAATTCCAAAGCTGCTATGTTAACTTCATTTCTAAAGTTGACCTTAAACAGTGGATGTCGGGAGTTCTTAGATAGTATTTTGAGACTGTACATTTCTACATTAGAATTTTCCATCCTAGAACTAATTTCTGAGGATACTGGTAGGAATAAGAAAAAGGACAGGGGCTGGGGATTTAGCTCAGTGTTGCCAGCGCCCACCTTGCAGTGCAAAGTCTGGAGTTCGATCCTGGCACACGTGTACGCATGCACACAAAAGCAGTTTTTTATAGAAAAGGACAGGTGTGATGACATATACCTGTAATATCAGTTATTTGGGAGGTCTGCAGGCTGGACAACTTCAAGAGACCCTTAAAAAAAAATTTTTTTTATAAGGGGGATTAGAGATGTAGCTCAGCAGTAAACTGCTGGCCTAGCAGCACACATTATCCTCAGTACTAGGTGGTGAGACATTTTGGCTTGACGTACATTTGGGAAAGAGTAAGTTAAGACAATGAACCAGCAAGGACAGTCTTTCCAGATTCTTTAACTTCCTAATATTAAGAATAGATTGCTAAGCAGAGACTAAAAAGTATGCAAGATTTCCCGAACCTAGCCGAACCACTTTCCTGGGTCCTCTCAAGAGAGTGTAAGGTTCTGGGAACACTGTGGAAAATATGGTTATCTAGATTTCACTAATATGACTCTGAAAAATGGTCAGTGCCTGACTCCCTAAGCTCCCCTTTTTAAATTTAACCATCCCTGTCATCACTAATGTTGAGAATTCTGTAGAGATCCGCCTCGTCTTTTCTATTTATTCACATCAGTCCACTGTTTCCATGATCCAGAAGCCTCAACTTCCCACCGCATACGGGAGGGAAGCCGAAGCACAGACGGGCTCCACAGCCATCCAAAATGTGGTCCTGATTTACCCAGCTCAGGCACCGCACAGGAGCCAAACTTTCCCTCAGTATTTTTTTCAGACTCCAAACTTAGAAAAAAAATCTCCATCAACAGAATTGCTATCCATCCTTCAAATCCAGCTAAAACATTTTCTTACCATTTCTCTTCCATGTGTCCCCTTTTTTCCATGTTATTCTCCTTTTTATGGCACACTTTTAACAGAGTTTTCAAAATTTAACACTTTGGGTTTAAAGGTTATTCATAGACAGATCTCTCTCTTACCAAAATTTATTAAATACCTATAAATCATGTGCCAGATAGTTATCAGATTGAAAAAAAAAAACAGAAAAAAATTAAAATGTGGTCTAAGTAAAAATAAGAAGTGGCATTAAATGTTATAAAAGAGATATCTACAAAGAGGTTGAGAGCTCAATTCTACCTTATGAAGAGAAATATCAAAGGCTTCCCACAGATGGAAGGACGCTGCTGCCAAACCCCCCCCCCACACACACTTATCCCAACATTCTTTCCTCTTCCTGAAGCTGTTCTGGAAACCCTCTTTCATGTCTTTATGGGGGACATGATGAAAAATATGGTGAAGGCTGCTGCTGTATGCCATCCACAGAAAGGCAAATACTCTGCCATCCACAGAAAGGGACAATTTAGTGTGTCCTCATCCATACTACCAGAGAGGGCACTGGGACTTCTGGTTCTTCCCCAAAGTCAAAATGACCATGAGAGGTAAACATTCTGAGTCCGTTCAGGACACTGAAGCAGTCAGGGTATTGCAACTGAAGACACTCATGAAAGAGGACGTCCAGAACTGCTTCTGAAAGGGGCAAGGATGATGGGATGCGTGTTTGAAGACATGGGGGGTGTTTCAAGGGGGACTGACTGCAATGTGAATTTTATTGTAGTAAGTTTCTTAAATAAGCACTCGCTGTATTTTTGATCACGTGACTAGTCTTCCATTTCCCTCAGCAGGCCTAGCAATGTGACTGGAAAATAGTGAACACTCAGTGTGCGACTGGCTGGCCGCCCTCAAGTCTTCCTGTCCTAGTGAACATCCTCTCTCTCTCTCTACTCCTCTCCCTGGGTGATCTCATCTAGTGTCCCGGCTTTCTATGCCAAAGACTCCCAAACTGCTTCTCCATTAACTTTCCCTTGGGTTCCAGACCATGAATCTCTGACACGTCTATCTAACAAGCACCTTGTAACTTGAGTAACTCTCGATTTTCCCCTGAAAACCACCCTTAAACAACACCCATCTGTTTCCCCGTCCAATTCTTTGCCACATCAGGCAGTGGCACATTATATACTTCACTACTCAAGCAAGAAACCTGATTACTATTCTTTTTCCTCTCCTTTATATGGCAAATTTAATCCATCAGTAAGTTTTCTTAAAACCCTCTAAACTAACTTTCCAATTTATTTTCACTACCACTGCTCTAATGCATGCCATCAAAATTATCTTTACTAAACTTCCAATTTAAATACGTTTCCTAAAGAGGACTAAGGTCTATCACGGTTATTCTGTTTATAAGCTTTGAATGTCTTCTGTACTTACTTATACTCGTTTCTAGATACTACAGTTATACCATCTTTCACCTATTGCGTACAAAGGAAAACGACAACATCGCCTCCAAAAACGCACCCCATCCTTGCTTTAAACTTTTATTTCGTTCTGCTGCATTGCTATCTCAGTGACTGAGCCCTTACTGGTTGTGTTTAAAGCACTTTTCCTTGGGGTTTCCGATCTCAGCGCCGTCTGTCGTGCATTCCGGGGGTCGGCGCACGCATCACCGGAATCCGCCCTCCCTCCCCACCTTCCTCCTCAGTACTGAGAGTTCGCTTCCGCACGAGCAAACTGCCCCGAACTAGCTCAGGACTCAGAGCAAACTAGTTCAGTCTCACTCAACACCTGAGGCCAGGTGGTCGGAAAAGACGTCGTAGCTTTGCGCTCCTCGCCGGGCTTCGTTCAATTTCCAAACTCCCGGCCTTCAAAAACGCCACAGAAGGCTACCCAGCGGGCGAGAGGTCAGAAACCTCTCCCCTCGCCCCTCCCGAGAGACCCCCCCGATTCCGGCGCCTGGCAGGAACGAACCCTTCTCAGCGGGGATCGCGGGGCGGCCGCACTCACCACACACGTGGGGCCGCGGCTGCCGCCTGTAGCCGATTCCGGGCTGGCGCTTCCGCTTCCTCTTCTCGACCCACCCACAAATCGACTCTCTGTATTCTTCCGCCGCGCCACTAGGGTTAAGGGGTGGAGCTTATCGGGAAACACGGAAATTTGGCGTTTCTATTGGTCCACTTCTGTTAACAGCGTTATGGAGGACTGAGGGCTGCTCCACATAAATTTTGGCCCTGGAGAGGATCCGTCAGGCGTAGGGCACGTGTGTGGCGCCCGAAAGTGACGCGATTAACCCTGTCACTCCTGTGATAGGGAAGAAACAGACTTCAAAAGGCTCAAAGGTTGTTGAAAGAAAGCTCTGGCTCACAGCTTAAGAGATAGTTCTCCGATTTAGCCCTATTTATTAGCCTGAAAAAGCATAAAATAACGAATCTGATAAGAGGGTGATTGCTGCATCTTTTCAGAGCACTGTAGCCTGGAGGGGGAAAAGAGCTGAGAACTAGGTTTGAATTGTAAAACTGACTTTTTTCGTTCTCCATTAAATATCTGTGATGCAGGCTTCCCTGATCAATAGAGGTAGGTCATACAAGCAAAGCATTTAGAACACTAAGTGATCGAGAAAAGTTCTCAATAAATGTTTACCATTTTAATTTATATTCGTTTCTAGATACTGCAGTTATATTCCATTTAGGAGGCACAGTTAAGAAATTATCCCATTTTACAGATGAAACTAGCATAAACTTGGTCGGGGCAGACCAGCGACTTTTACGCTTGGACACCTCCGGAGGTTAGAATTCTGAAATCAAGCTGTTGACAGGGTCAGGTACCTTTGCAAGTTCTAGAGGTGAATCCCTTGGACCTCTTCCAGCTGGGCGTTGTTGGTTTGTATGACGTCATTCTCTGCCACAGTTGGCCATCTCTGTTTCTGTCTGTGGTGAGAACCCTTGTCATCGGCATTGGGACTCACCAAGATAATCCAGGATGATTTCATTTGAAAGTCCTCAACTCGACTGAGTCTGCAGAGTGTTTACAAGTAAAGTTACTCTTGCAGGTTCAAGGGGTCAAGACGTGGACATATCTTTGAGAGACTGTCTGGTCTATTATATATGGAAAGTTTAAAAAAAAAACATGAGACTTGATCTCTGATGGGTGGAGCTTAGGATTTTGCTATTTTGCATTTCACTCTTTCTTGCTTTTGAAAACATTCAGTTTGAGACTGATAATACTAGATTGTATGTTTCTTAAGGAAAGTAGCCATCTTTCCTTCCAGGACACTAACCTATTAGTGTTCCATCTTTCCTTCCCATCTTTCCTTCCAGGACACTAACCTACTTAGCACAGAGGTGTTTTATAAAGACTTGTTGTCTGCTTTAGTTGTTACAAGTATTTAAATTTCAGTTTATTGAAGTCCCACAGGAACAGTTTCTTCCCCCCTCGTTTTATGAAAAAATGGGGAAACGTGAGCTTTGGTCCCAAGAGCCTAACTCTAAATGCAACATGACTGTCACCTTGGGGCTATTTCCACTAATCTATTAGTTCTTTGGTGGATGCTAAAGGAAAGAGAATAAGAAACAAGACTTTTCAGGAGCCCCAGTAAGAGTGATTATTGGGCTAGTGTTACAGTACTGTGTATATTAGACATTTTGAAACCCCTGACAAATTCTGGCCAAAAATAGTAAGAAAGAAAGTACACCCTACCACACAATTCTTGGGGAGACATTTTTCTGTGTTTAACTCCACAAATAGCAGCATTCCATATTGTGGAAGACATATCCAAGTAGGTACCTTAAACATAAATACCAGGGCTGGAGATTTAACTCAGTGGTTCTGGTGCCCACCTAGCAAGCACAAGGTCCCTGGTCCCCCCCAACATAAGATCCCTGGTTTGATCCCCAAGAATCACATACAACAACACCGGGCACGGTGATACACACCCACCAGCAATCAGCACCACATACCACAGTGCTGGGCATGGTGACTCAAGCCTGTAATCCCAGCACTTGGGAGACACAGGGAAGAGGATTGCTGAGTTCAAGGCTTGCCTGGGCTACACAGTGAGCTCAGGGCCAGCCTGAATTTCAAAGTGAGACCTTGTCTCAAACCAAACATAAACACCAAAAGCTATTCATTTGTCTTTTCAAATGATAGGCAAAGTTATCATATACCTTAGCCCTATTCATAGTGTTTTTATCCAGTCTTCTGTGCTATCAGAAAGTAGACTGGTTCAGGTGTCATTTATTTGGAGTGGAAAGTATATTGTGGTTTTACAGAACAAGACAAGAAAGTTATGTTCCTTAGTTTTCCCTTTAACCCAGTAACCCATTAATTCTTTAGATATCTAATGATCTAAATGTACAGCTGATGCGTACTCCTATAAAAATAAGATGCTCTTCTTGAGTGAAACAGCATAAAGTTTAATTACAGCAGTTAGATTAGCAAGCATCCAAGAATTGAATAGTACTGTAGCTAGTCAAATATGGCAGTGGAATCAAATGAGTCTTGGATTTTTGAATCAAATCCAAATTTTGTATAGTGATGATCAATGGATTTTATTTTCTGCACAAAGTAGGCATAATACAACTTGAATGAATTGCTGTTTTGCTCAAGAGTAATAATATCCAAAGTTCTTAGCTAATGGTAATTTTATTTGGGACTGGGGATTGAACCCAGGACCTTCTCACTGAACTATATTTCTAGTCCTCTTTCTTTCTTATTTCTTACTTTGATACAGGATCTCTCTAAGTCACTAAGTTGCCCAGACTGGCCTCAAATGTGAACTCTTAGACTTCTGGGATCACAGGCACATACCAATCGTGAATGTTGAGTGATAAATAGCTTAAGAAAGAACCAAAGGTATAGTCAGCAGAAATACTTTCAGCCACAAGTAATGCAAAGTTCAGCTAGTAGAAGCTCGTGCCTTAATTTTCTTCATACAAAAAAGTTATTACAGTAGTTGACTGCTATATTTCAGTAACTACAGTGTTATCAAAGAACCAAGATTTCCATATTAAACCACCATCCTCAACATGTTGACATTTCATTCTCATGCTCATTGCTTTCTGAACACCAGATGTATGGCTCAGGTTCAGGATGTATAGCAGAGTCCAGGGCTGTGGGAAGGGGGAAAGGATGAAATCCATTTTCTTTTCTCCAACTGGCCTCTGTCCTCTTCCCAGAAGACCCAGCCAGAATCTCCTATTTCAGTGCAAGATTTGGATTACATGGCCATCGCGAGGACTGGTAGGGTGTTAGATACAACATTAAGCAGGCATCAGATTTCATTCTTAGTTAAAGACTTTGTTAAATTTGAGAGTCATTTGGTAAATGCACTTCCCTCCCACAGTAGAGATTTAACTTATAACTTAAATGAATCTGGTTTAAAACTTTAAATAACTGTAGTATTCAAGATGGTGGATCTCAGTCTTGACAGTTGGGTTAGCTTTCCACTGCCGTGACAAAATAAACCTAAATGAGGGGAGATTTATTTTGATGAAAGGCTTTAGAGTTTTCAGTTGCTAAGTGCCTTGGCACATCTCTGGGGCTTAAAGTGAGGCAGATCACCATCGTGGGAAGAGAGTAGGAGAGAAAAGCTGCTCACTTTCTGGCTTCCCAGGAAGGAGACAGAGGGGGAGGAATAAGGAGTGTGGAGGGAAGAGAAGGGAGCAAAGAGAACGATGTCCCCTTCCAGGGGTCACCCCAAGGGACCTACTTCCTCCGATTAATCCCCACCTCCTCTATTCCGCTACTTGTGAACAGTCCGCTTGATTACAGATATATCAAGATTAATCCGTGCATGGGATCAGACGTCTTACGATTCAGTTAGTTCTCCAGAGCCCTTCCTTTGAACATCGCTTTCCTGGGGACCAAGCCTCCCAAACTGCCTTCCGAAAGGCATTTTAGTTCCAAACCATTTCAGCAGCACATGGGACCTGGAGATGTTTTCAAAAAGGTATCATCATTACTGTTCATTTAATTGGTCTGGTGTAGGACCTGAGTGCTGGGAGTTTGAAAAGCTCCTCCAATCATGCCAAGGCTCAGCTCCAGGTAAAAGCCGCTTGTGTAAGCAGGGGCTTCAAGTTGTTGATCTGATTTTCTAATTAACTGGGACTTAAACCTTGTGACCTCTCGGCCCTTCCTTTTATTCCAGTTACCAGAATTAAAGAATCATCCGTACAATATACTTGTTCCTATGAGAATGTCTTGGATTGTATCTTTCTTGTTGATTAAAGTCTCCTATTGTGATTAAATTTGAACCATGCACTTCTAAATGTATTCTGAAAAATGCTTCGTTTTTCAGTTCCTTGGAATTTTGTGCAATTTTCTCTTTTTCATAAATATAAAGTATGTTAGGTGTCAGCTCCCACACATCTCTGCCCAAAATCAGTTTGTTAGAGTTCTAATTAGTGTATTTTTAACTAATTGGGGCTGTTTTTCTATTTCCCGAATGCATAAGCAGGGATAAAGGGCATGTTGTTGATATAAAGCACAAATGAGATTTTGGCAAAGACTGGGTTTTATTTTCAGGATCTATTAGAATGATAAAATCCATGGAAACAGAACAGTTGCCAAAAAATTTTCCATTAGCAGAGAAAAAGTGCTTTTGAATAGGGTGTGTTATGTTTTTTAATACCATAAATCTGCTTTAAAGGGTGCTAATATAGTCTAAAATTAATTGAGCATTCATAATGTTCTGGTTGCTGTCTAGTAAACAAAAATTAACCTTGTTCTAGTTTGCTTTCTTTGGTAACATTCATGGAAACATAAAAAAAATATGACCAGGATGAAATTTATCTCATTAGAGTATTACATGTCACCTTTCATAAAATATTATGTCCACACATGATGGAGACATAAAAATTAGTTAATACCACTTAAAGCCCACACAGATAAGCATTTACACATAGCACATGGATGATGTACTGTGGCTTTGTAATGTAAATGCCACATTCCAACTCTATATTTTTGTATTCAGTTGGACTGAGAACAATATATATATATATATATATATATTTAAGTTTTCATTTATGTTTTCCTTTTAGGATCAATAAAAGCTATTTATTTGTGATAGGTAGTGATTAATTTTACCTTGTTCCCTTAATTTATGAGCTTTAAAGACTTGATAATTAAGCATATATTTTATTAGGCAAATAAGAAACGAGTTTTTTAAATAGGAGGATAATTAATTTCCTAATTATTCCTCACTTTTAAAGAAAACTATAAAAATTTTAATTTGGGCCCAAGAAGAATGGCCTAGCTCTACCCACCCTGTCAATTTATCACTCCTTTTTAAGGTGAAAACAATCAAGAGACTTACCAAAACTCATTGTATCAGTTTGAGCTTTCCAGGAAGCACATGCCAAGGTAGAATTAGAAAGGCAAGAGCTTTACTGTGAGTGAGGCCTATGAAAGACAAGCGGGTAGGAGGAACGGATCCTCGGAGGGAGCCTCAGACCACACTGGAGCAGAGAGAGAAGGCTGGAAGGTGTGGTGGACAGTTCTGAAATTACAGTAAGATTTTGAGAAAGTCGTGATTAGGCCAACATGAGACTCCAGAGCAACGAGCTCCTAAAGGGCAGACTGACGAGGTAGGCGCGGCCTGGCTCGACCTCTGCCTGTACCTCTGCCAGCCCCTGCGACGGAGAGCCGAGGAAGAGCCGGCCCGGTGCGCACGGCGGCCGCAGCCCGCGAGCCGGAGGCCTTGGGCCGAGCTCAGCCCCCGCCGCGGGCTCTCCCGGAGGCCACGGGCACCCAGCGCCCGGCCGGCGCTCGCAAGTCCGGGCCGGTTCTCCGCGCACGGTCCCTGCGGCCCGCTCCCCCCAGGGAGGCTGGACGAGGGAGCCAGTGGGTCGCGCCCCGGCCTTCTCGGCCGCAGAGGTCCCGCCGCCCGTGCCCGCTCCCCGCTGGGTTTCCAGGGCTCCCCTCTCGCCAGCTCTTCCGTCCGTCCCGGGCGGCCCGAGAGCGTCCGTAGCGGAGCGCGGCGGCGTGTGTCCCCGTGCAGCCCGGCGGGGGCCCGGCCCGGGAGGCGCCGCGGACACTGCAGGCCCCGTGGCAGGCACAGCCCGGCTCGCTGGGCGCAGAGCATCGCGCCCGCCCGCGGGGGCCTCTTCTCATCTCGGTCCGGACACAACCGCTGCGCCTCAGTCCTGGGCCCGCACTCTTAGCAGGGGCGTAATCCATCCTGCCTCGCCGAGGACCTCCTCACTTCTGCCCGTTACTGCTCCCTGGCAGCTGGCGCATTACCTGGGTCTCCAGCAGCCCCTGAATGTCCTCCGGGCCGCGTCTCGATGGCGAGACATGTGATACCGCCTGTGGATTTCATGGCCCCGGCCACCCCTGCACCTCCTTGGCTGTGAGGGGTGCTCTCCGTTTGGAGGCTGAGCTGCACGGCACTCCGTGCTGGTGGGTCAGGTGCTTTATAAACTTCTGTTTATATATAATGCTGATCCGGGGGGGGGGGGCTCGGTGGGCAGAAAAGCCAAAGAACAGAACGTTCTTCACTGAGGACAAACCCTCGGCTGTGCCGTGAAGTGAGCTGCTGGCGCCCCTGGGCAGCTGTGCCGGATCGGGGGATCAGCGTCAGTCCCTGTGGCTGGGACTAGAAGACGCAGGGCTGGACGGGTCCCAGTGAAGGGGCAGTTCATGCTGCGGACCCCTGTCCGCCCCCACACTTGTGCTTTCATCGTGACCCTATCCGTGTACCTAAATTGTGCAACGCTGAAGAGCGACCGTGTCTGCCAGCTGAGCCACTGTGCCTGTTGGACTGTCCAGCGCCGCTTCCCTCGGGGGTGTTTTCCGGTGGGTTTTAACATGTGAGACTGTTCACACTCTGTGTCCACCCTCACGTGGCTTCTAGAAGCTTTACCAACGTGGCCCATCCCTGCACCCCTCTGGGGCTCATCTCCTGCCCTCTGGAACGCATGTTCCTCGCCCAGGTCCGTAGCATGCCATCCACGTCTTTATTTTATTGCTGTAACGGATCAGTGTGATATTCTACTGGGTGTCCAGATGGTCCAGATCTTTCCGGACTATATTGAGACAGAGGGTGGGCGAGCTAACATAGCCCTAGTACAAAACTGTAACTGATGTTGTTGTTCATTCCAAGGGATCTGAACTGTATCTGATCTTATTCTCCGTCTACTTTTTTTCATTCTTTCTTACCATCTGCTACAGCAGCTCGGGCATTTCACCTTTGCTTAGCAATGGCACACTGCTTTTTTCCAAGTTTCGGAGAGCAGTGCGACGACGTGTGTGCTCTGTTCCTTGAGAGTCCCGGCAGGGTAGTGAGGTCCGTGCCTTGAGAGAGCGACCCCAAGTCACTGTATTCTTGCACGTGCACCCTGAGCTTCCGGTCCGTGGCTGAGCCCCTCCACCACCCACCCTACCCCTAAGTACTCCCTTCTTGACAGTGGGAAAATGAGGGCAATTCTTGGAGATTCTCTGTGGTTGCATCTCTTTCTCCCTCACCAGACCCTGTGCATTCATGTATCCAAAGATTTAAACTCAGCCGTTGGCCTGGCAGCCAGGAGAGGGTCTGGGAGAAAGCGCTGGTCGGAAGGAGGGCAGCTCACGTGATCGGAAGGAGGCCTCTGCCGTGTCCTTATGGTTCATATCTAGCTGTCTCCCCGAAGCCACGTGCTGTTACAGGAAGGGCCTTTGGGAGGTGATTGAATCACAGGGGCTTTATCCAGAAATGGATGAGTTTATAGCAAAATGTGCTGTAGGGTGTCGGGTTTAGTCAGAAGAGGTAAATCACCTGTCTGTGCTTCCTGGTCAACTGGAGGTGAAGAGCTGTTCCGCTACCATGCCCCTGGCCATGCCGGTTTAATTCGGAGCCAGCTATAGACTGAAACACGGAGCAACCTTGCCTCCTTTGGTGGCGGGTGTTGGGTCTTCTGTTCCAAGGACTGGGGCAGCATCGGTCTTGGTAAAGAGGTGGGGCCGGCTTTGTGTGTTCAGGGACGTCACTGGGGTCACACCCTCTGAGGGCAAGTCCTCATGTCCCTGTCCAACATTTCAGTCTCAAGGCAACAAAGAAGTATTTTGGAAACAAATCCAAATGTCAGTAGTGCCCAAACCGCAAGAACCCAGGGCCAAGTAATCTGAGAGTGCCGGTGCTGTCTGAAGGGGACTGAGTTCTTGTGGTTTGTGGGAGTCATCAGATGCACCTGGAGAGGAAAAGCTGGTGTGAACATTCGAATGAAAGACCACCCTCCCCTTTTTGTCTACTTTGAGCCAACAGGAAGCGAGTTGTTCCCCTGGGACCTACTCGGGCCTGCCCCTTGTTGGAAACGTCTAAGCAGGCACACGTCCAACTCCTTCACTCTAATGTTTCAGCCAGGCTTCCAGCTGTGTCAGTTTTCCTGGGTAAAGGAAGAAGGCGCAGCTCCTCGCGCTGGGAACACAGTGGGCCCAGGTGTCCCCGCACTTAAACCAACACTCGACTGTAGCTTCACTGCGCAGTGCGGTCACTAGAGCAGAGAAAGACTGAACAGTACAGCAGGGAGTCGAATGGCACAATGGCTCCATGAGCCCATTCATTCATTCATTCATTCATTCATTCATTCACAGCTTTTGAAGAGCCCTGGGATCTCTTGGTCTTTGAGTGAATAAAGCCCTCTGGTCTCTGTCCCAAGTTTTGCAGTTCAGTGATCTAATGATAGAAAACAGACCATGAAATGTGATGATAAATATGTTATCAAGGAGAAACAGAGATTGTGATGTATGGGTATACAAGTGCATTCACAGATGATTTTTGCTACTTTGAAGTGGGAAATAACTCAGGATTTAGGGGCAGAAATGTATGCCAGTCACAGGTTTTAGAGTTTCTAGCTGACCAAGGCAGTTGTCTTCTTGTTCTTGGATCCTCTATAAAATGGGCACGAAAATACCTGCCATCCATCTCTTATGAGGATTAATGTTGAAAAGCCAGTGAAATTATGCATGAAAGTACTTTGTCAGCTGTAAAGCACTGACAGTATCTCTCAGTCCTATCGGTACGTGAGGGTGTAACTTTTCAAAGATGTCGGGTGCTTGGGTTCCCAGCCCTGAGTAACTGTATCCGTGTTTCTGAGTGGAGGAGTTTATGCATCGGCATTTCTCAAAAGCTCCTAAGGAACAAAAACCAACCCAGAATCGCCTGAAGACTTAAATGGAAGGACCCAAACTGTGAAACTACTGAAAGAAAATGTAGAAAAAATATGTAAAGGAAGGGATCTGGACAAGGATTGTTGTGGATAGCACTACAAGGGCAAGAGTAGATAGATGAATAGGATTGACTCAATCTAAGAAGTTCCTGGACAGCACAGGAAACGATAGATAGTGGTGAGACCACCTCTGCTGCACAGGGGGAAAGACTTGGGAGTTGTATATCTGACAAGGAGTTAATATCCAGCATTTATCTGTGTTGATGACTCAATAGCAATGAATGATTAAGAGTAGGCAAGTGACATAAGTAAACATTTCTTAGAACAGAATATAGAAAAAGAGAACAAATATTTGAAGAAATGCTCAACATCAGTAATTATCAGGGAAATGCAAAGCAACCTAACAATGGGTTATCATCATATCTGGTTATAAGCTGTCTTATCAAAAAAAACCCAAAAAATGCCAGAGCTCATATGTAGAAAGAAGGCCTCTCATTTCCTACTGATAGGAAGAGCAATTAGTTCAGCTGTAACAGAAAAACAATATGTTTCCTCAAAAAATTAAAATAAAACCGGGCGTGGAGGCTCACGCCTGTCATCCCAGCACTCGGGAGGCTGAGACAGGAGGATTGCTGAGTTCGAGGCTTGCCTGGTCTACATAGTGAGCTCAGGGCCAGCCTGAACTACAAAGTGAGACCCTGTCTCAAAAAATAAATAAATAAATAAATAAATAAAATAGAACTTTCACATGATCCAGAAGTCCCACTACTGGATACATAGGCAAAGGAAATAAAGCCAGTATGTCAAAGAGACTTCTGCACGTATTCATTGCATCGCTATTCAAAAGAACATGAAGTGGAACCCACTGGGGCATTCAGAGGTGGATGGATTCAAATTTGACATGAGAAATAGATTTGGCTCCCTGTGCTTTGGGCGGGTCTGGTTTAAATGCTCTAAGCAGCCGTAGAACCTGCCCTCACCCAGAGAATGCTTGACACTGGTCGGTGCCCTGCTGGGCTAAGAGGACCCTGGGCCGAGGAAGAGCTCACTCTGAGCACA
The DNA here is from genome assembly GCA_004025085.1 of Thryonomys swinderianus. NCBI lineage: Eukaryota > Metazoa > Chordata > Mammalia > Rodentia > Thryonomyidae > Thryonomys > Thryonomys swinderianus. Next base: position 27,490 of record PVIC010021879.1, read on the forward strand.
GTCTAATCCTGTCTGGCGGCAGGAGCACCGTCTACCTCCTCGGGGCGATGTGTGTCAATCTGTCAGCCAAGGGACGTATTTGTATTTCTGCTCTGTGACGAGCACTGTCTAGGCCCTGGGGAGTACTATAGTCCACTAAGAGACAGCAGTCTGTTTCACAGAGGTGACATTCTAGCAGCACGAGGGAGACAACAAAGATAAGGAAAAGATAAAATGCTAGAGAGAAAATCCATGGTCAGTGTGTCGGGAGCCCCGAGCGTCCCCTGAGACAAGGGCCCTGGAAGCTGTATGGCCAGGAAGACGGACGCCCCTGAGCGCTCCTGCCTCGCTCTGGCTTGTGTGTGGAACTCCTCAGCCGCGACCCCAAACAAAAGGGCTCTTTTGAGGGAAGAGGAGCCTGCATTATTACCGAAGCCTTGTGAGAACTGTGGTTCCAGTACTGCCCCCCGCTGAACATTTCTGCCCAGGGAGACTGAACTGTGTTTCTACAGAATCCTGCTTGAGCACCGTCGTGCCCTGAGCCTGAGATCTGCTAACCTGCAGCAGACTGGATTGAGGAAGGCCTGGGCACTTGCAAAGGCCGCGGAGACTTGCTAATTGCAAAACAGAAGCGTTCACCGCGGGAAGAAAA
>PVIC010021880.1:0-28181 GCA_004025085.1 Thryonomys swinderianus
ATCACACTCAATATTGGAAATTTGTACCAGTACATGACACAACTTAATTCTAATTTTTTCCCAATCCCCTACTCACCCCGCCACCCCCATTCCTAAATACATAAGCTTTGTTTCCCTTTTTTTGCCATCACATTTTTTTCTTTACCCCTCATTATTCACCCCTCCACCCCATTTCCCACTGAATATTTTCTGTTTCACAATAACCATCATACATTCTAGAACTCATTAACATCTTCAGTTTCTCATACCAGAGAACAGATATGATATTTACACATCTGTGATCCATTTATTTCACTTTGGTTTTACGTTTTACTTCTCATGGATATCTCACTGGCAAGAGCTGAAGCAGGGCTCCTGTGAACTGTTTCCTAAGCAGTTTAAAAGGATTGCTGAAGTTGACTGGAGATTTAACTCAGTAGTTCCAGTGCCTGCCTTGCAAGTGCAAGGTCCTGAGCTCAATCCCCGTAACCACATACAACAGTACTGGCTGTGGTGACTCATGCCCACCAGCAAGCTGGGCATAGTGGCTCACACCTGTAATACCAGCACTTGGGAGGCAGAGGCAGGAGATTGCTGAGTTCAAGGCTTGCCTGGGCTACATAGTGAGCTCAGGGCCAGCCCGAATTACAAAGCTAGGCCCTGTCTCAAAAACAAAACAAAACAAAACAAAAATATTGCTGAAGTAAAGGTAAGGAAAAGTGGGTGGAAGACAGGAAATATGACATCCAGAACTGTTGCTATGACCTGTCCCTAGCCTAGTGCACAAAAGCATGAACAATAAATCTCTGTTAAATGTTGTTGACAATTTGTGCTTGTTTACAGAAACATAGAACAGTCACTCTGGCTTTAACTCACCTGGTGCTTTCTTGATTGCATATTGTCCCAAAGAACTAGAGGTTCACTTTATCAAAAGGAAAGAGACATTATTTCAATTGTCTTTTCATTATTATTACACTCTTGTGTGGAGGACAGCTGTTTGAATTCCAACAGTTGATACATAAGCCATTTTTCTCTTAGCCATATTTTATTCCATCAAAAATTAGTTCTGACCTATTGTTTTATTAGAAATTTAAGGAATACTTTTACAAATATTCCTGAGGTCTATCTAGCAAAAACAAAATCTCTTAATTGTGTCCTTATCATGTACACCTGGGCCGTATTAGTTCACTTAACAGTGTTACTACAAAAAAGTCAAAGATTATAACAAAAGAATCTTCATAATCATAAAAATTGTAAAAGACACATAAAGAGAATGTGCAGGCAAATTACTTGGGAATTGACCTGGGCAATATTCATATCATTTCAGCTCAAATGCCGCATGAAGACTGTATTCACCAAAAACCTTGCTATTCCCACAGTGCACAGTGACTTTATTTGAAAAATCATGCAGTGACTAAATATTTAATTTGAAACCTGAGAAAAATGTGCCCAACAAATTCTTGTAGTAGTAAACTTTGGAGTACAAATACACAGGAGAATGGAATCAAGTAGAGAGATGCCTTGAATTTCATAGGCATAAATACAGAAAAAGATTTGTAAAGAAAATGGGAGAATACTTCAAATTCCCATCAAATATTCATTGGAACGCTACATTATTATATGTTTCAATTTTAATATAATTGACAGTAATAATCCAAATATTCATAGGAAGGTATTATAATAAAAGAAAGATTCAATTTGAGGACACAGTAAAATTTAAATTATACATAGGTGTTTGGATACTTTAAAATATTCATCGGTAATGAGTCAGAGTTCCACGACTGTATGCAATTTTAAATATCATTAAATGATCTTCTCTTTGCAACCAACATGTAAAACAGCTAGAGGGAGAGCTATGCACGAGAGGTGATGGGAAATTGAAAATGTACAAGGGATGTGTGAATCAGGCAAAATAAAAGTCATTAATCTGTATAATGAGTTAAAAAAAGAACAAAACTTATTTATTGCCTAATTTTGTAGATGAATAAACAGCTGAACTATGCTGTATATTATTTCCTGTAATCGTTATGATCCCATTTTTCAAAATTAAATTGTAATTTAAGTTGAGTGATAAACCTAAATTTTATTCAGGTAGAAGTTAGAGCGCTGAAATCCACATTGAGGTTTGAAATCAAATTTGGACTTTGGGTTGTTTTGGTTGCTAACTTTCTCAACCATATATGCATGAGGATTTAAAATCCAAAAAATAACACAGCAATATTTATAGACCTCCAATTAACATAGAATAAGATTTCCCCAAAAGCAAGGGCTTTCACATCCAGTGTTTTATTGAGATTAAATAGGTTGATGCAAACAGAACCACATAAAATTGAAAAGTTAAAATTATTTCTTATGATTTTCTGGTTTTTAAACATTGATAGGTGCACCTAGCACTATCACCATTTTTGTGGTTGGTAGTGTCATTGATTATATGTGTTTTGATATGTATATGTCAAAATTTGAAATTCATTAAAGCCAAGGATGAGTGGTCTATGTTGCAATTTTTTTTGAGACAGGGTCTTTCTTTGTAGTTCATGCTCTCCCTGAGCTCACTATGGAGCCCAGGCAAGCCTCGAACTCAGCAGTCCTCCTGCCTCTTCCTCCCAAGTGCTGGGATTCCAGGTGTGAGCCCCCACACCTGGCACTGTGGTATGTGGTACTGATTGCTAGTGGGCGTGAATTACCATGCCTGGTATTGTGGTAAGTGGTTACCTGGGATTGAGCAGGGACCTTGCACTTGCTAGGCAGATGCCAAAATCACTGAGATCAATCTCTGGCCCTATATTGCAATATTATAAAAAGAGAATCAAATTTAAGTGAGGGATAAAATTCACAAAGAGTGAGATAATAAATGGAATGAATGATGAAATCCCTAGAAGATAATCCTAAATGTAATCCTGAAAGATAATTGGTACATAACGCTAGTATGCAAATTATAGGTCATAAGCTCTTTATCTTCTGTCCTAATTAATATTACAAAGTTTGTAACAAAGTGGACTAATTTGGGTAATTTTGACCTCTGTGCATTGAGCCTCTAAGCTCATATAATAGTAATGAGCCCAGGCCTGCAACCTTTCAATTCAACATCTCTGCTAACGTTGGTTTCACGGGCATATGTTCTCTTCTGTGTTTTTTTGCACCAGGAAGCTCCTGTCACAGGTGCACTCGTGTCAGTCCTGGCACCGGGACCCATGTCCTTGGTCGTGACCAACGCTGGTCTTGGTGCAGCTCGGTAAGTGCAGAGGGGATGAAGGGAGGCGGAAGGGCTACCTGGAGTTTTGTTTCCGCCCAGTGAGGACGAACGTGTGGTGTTTGGGTGGGATAACGGGGAACAAAAACTGAAAATTTAAGATGTGAAGACTATGAAATTTGGGATCTTGGGTGGGGGCGGTTGCTACAATTTTATATGAAGTTGTGTTTTCTTCTCGGAGTGGTTCCACTTCCTGTAACTCTCTTACCAGCTATAACCGGAAATACGTCCCATGTAACCATTTTCCAGACAGTTCAAAATGTTTGAGGACTTGACATAGATGAACATTAGAATGAGGAAACTATCTGTAATGCACAACCAGTGATTTAGAGAATTGTAAGGGCCTGGGGCTGGGATCAGTGTTCTTTGTAGAGCAGACCAATTCAGCTCCATGCTCTTTCAGGCTTACAATAGTTCATGATAGGTTTTTACAGAAAAGTCAGATTCCATTTAATGTGCACTGTCTGATTAGAGACGTAGGGCACCTGGCTGTAGCCTTCAGAATGCGACTAGTTGTTTCAGAACACTGTCACTCCAGGGTGATTCCTTGCTCCCTAAGATTCCGTTTTCAGGGATTCCTGGTAGATGAAAGGATGAAGCGGTTGGTGACAACAGCTGCAAAAATTATAGAAGAAGGATTGTGATCCTAGGAGTGCATCACAGACAGGAGACACAGGTTCACTCCGCACATCCCTCTGGCTTTCTTCCTCTCTAAGGGGTGCCTGCCACTGCCCACCTCCTCCCCCACTCAGGGAATTGGCCCTTTCCACTGAAAATGACACTTCAGTTCAGGGTTTGCTTTTGTTATGATACAGAAATAAGAAAGAGATTGAAGCATGTATACTGGAGATGCATCTGTTTGTACCTGTCCTTAAACTTATTGACGATTGGGAAGCAATAAAAACTGATGGGCCGGAGTGTTAGCTCAGTGGTTCCAGTGCCTGCTTCGCAAGCGCAAGGTCCTGAGTTCGATCCCCGGTCACCACATATAATGCTGGGCGTGGAGACACACCCACTAACAATCAACACCGCATACCACAATGCTGGACGTGGTGGCTCACGCCTGTAATCCCAGCACTCGGGAGGCAGAGACAGGAGGATTGCTGAGTTCGCGGCGGCTTGCCTGGGCACCATAGTGAGCTCAGGGCCAGCCTGAACTACAAAGCGAGACCCTGTCTCAAAAAGCAAAAATACAAAAAACAAACAAACAAACAAACAAAAAAACTGATTCAAGTATGTTACTCAGGGACTAGGGATGTAATTTTCATTCTTGTTGGCTAATGGGGATATATCATTTCTGCAGTTTGTTGTAATGTTTGAGACTCAGCACCGGCATCTGAGGTGATTCCTAGTTGAGACAACAATTTTGGGGAATATCAAACAGATAGAGAATGTTCTTTGTGTAATAAGTGGTAAAAGCATAAAGTCAGAGCAAAAGTTTAGATGTGATTAAAATTAATCATTACACCATTCAAGAAATTAGGTTAAGAACTAAAGCTAAGGTTTTCCTATTTCTGTAAGAGGACTGTTTATTTTTTTCTTGACTAAATACATGCTGTGTCTTTGGAGAAGAATGAGTCTGTTGCTTCTGATCCCCTGAGCCTGTAGCATCTGTGTAACAGAGCAAATATCAATGATTCACAATACTGTGTTGTGGTCAGTGTGGCATCAACATAATGCTTTCCTGTCTGTAGTTCTGTCGTTTTCATTATATTCTGCTGAACTGGAGATAAGATGAAATCTATGTCATGAGTACGGGACCTCTAATTACATTAAATTGTGCTGAACACTTGAAATTATTTGGAGATCATGAATGAAAATCATGGGAACAAAAACTGAAAATATGCATCAAATGAGGGTGAGAATCTAAATCAGAGACTTGGGTTAAGACCCATTAATGCTTTCACATCATTCCATAGCTCCAATGCTTTTTAACAATGTCATTCAGCACAAACTCACCAACTCACCAACTCACTATATATATATTTTGTTTGTTTCTTTGTTTTGTTTTGTTTTGTTTTTGAAACAGTCTTGGTAGGTTAGCCTTCAACTTACTATGTAGCCCAGGCTAACCTCTAACTCAAGGCAAGCCTCCTACCTCAGCCTCCCAAATCCTAGGATTAGAGGGGGGCACTACTATATCTGGAAAAACACTACATGCTTTATGTAGTAATCTATTAAAACTTCACTCATAATGAACAAATTTTTATTAGTTTCCAACTTGAACTTATGTGACACAAATGTTATGGCAAAAGAAATTATTATACTCTCTTTAGGTGTATGAACACGGAGATGAGGAGAGATTCACAGACTTCTAACATGGCAGAAGTTAAGTCATTCAGGAAAAAAACTAATTTTGTGACTTCCAGACACTATCTCTTTACTAGAATTAATGGAAATAATATTACTAGTGAATGACTTTGAATAATTTTGGAAGGATTATTTCCAAAAAAAACTCAGAGATATTTTTTATTATATTTTTATTAATAACAATAGGGTACAGTTCATAACTGACTGACTTTTAAAATGGGATAACAAGTTAATAGCAAAATCTAGTATATGTCAATTGCAGGATGTCAGAAAACTAGTTTATTCATTTTTGTAGAGATATTCACTCACCTATATTATGGGGCAGAGCAGAAGAAATTTGCAATGATTGTCTTCATAATGAGGGTACAGATTAAATCATGGCTTTTACTGGACTAATGCAGTGTATCGCCTAAATCATGTACAGCAGTTGTACTTACTATACGGTTGTACTATACTAAGAAAAATCTGTACGTTGTTGTAAAGTAGAATACTTTAGGAAAAGTAAACTCTGTGTACTACTCAGATGCTCTGTAGATACTCTTCAGGGAAGTCCTTAGGAAGGCTTTATGGATACAGTAATTAACACAGCTGTAGAAGCAATAAGAGGAATATCTATAGCAAATTCCTGACGAGTTCCCTGTGAGAACCAAATACACAGAAGAGAGAGAATTATGCAGAACCAATGGCCACATATTACAGTTTAAATCAATATCAAATATTAAATCTGAAATAAACATAAATTTTCACATTAGAATGCAGTATGTATTAATGTTAATAAAAGAGCCAGTATTAAAATATGATGCTCTGAGAGGCAGGAACTTTATGCCTGCAGTTATGTTTTCCACTCTTTTGTAAGAAAGAACCTCACAAAAATTCACATATGGGCTGGAGAATTAGCTCAGTGGTTCCAGCACCTGCCTAGCACGCACAAGCTCCCTGGTTTGATCCCCAGTAACCACATACAACAATATCGGGCTTGGTGACTCATACCCACCGGCAATCAGTACCACAAACCACAAATGCTGGGTTTGGTGGCTCAAACCTGTAATCCCAGCACTTGGGAGGCAGAGGCAGGAGGATTGCTGAGTTCGAGGCTTGCCTGAAGTACATAGTGAGCTCAGGGCCAGGCTGAACTACAAAGCGAGACCCTGTCTCAAAAAAAAAAAAAAAACATATAAATATTCTGATCAAACTGGTTTTGGTTTTAGGTCAAGATATCTGGACATTTTATATTCTACCAGATACATATTGATCAATGGGATGGAAAACTATTTTATACAATTAAACAATTTTTAAGAGCTTCATAAAATACATGTATAAGATGGGTAATTACTGACACTATATAACAAATGACAAAAGTACTAGAGGTGTTACATCATTTTCTGAGATTTCCTGCTTTACATTATTTCCACGTTGTATCACTACGAAGGCAGAGAACCATCCACTTGTTTTTGATCACGTATTGAATGACTTATAATTATGAACTGTCAACATTTAGTATTCAAATAATAGAGTCTAAGATTACTCAGAGATTTTAATAAAATTCTAAGTATCAGAACACTGGTCCCTGGTTTGGGTACCAATAAGGTAAATTAGACTGCTTATTAATTTCCTTCAGAATGATTTTCTTAGGAAAGGAAAGCTATTAATTATTCTCAATTTTTATTAAAAGATGGTCATTTGTGATTATGCACTCCAGTCTCTAATATTCTTTGTCTTCTAACATTGTTCAGTAGACTGTTATTAAAATGTGTTTGTGTAGAACAGAGGTGAATAATAAAATACAAAGTAAGGAAGATTTTTTTTGAGACAGGGTCTCACTTTGTAGTTCAGGCTGGCCCTGAGCATACTATGTAGCCCAGGCAAGCCTCGAACTCAGCAATCCTCCTGCCTCTGCCTCCCGAGTGCTGGGATTACAGGCGTGAGCCACCACACCCAGCAGGAAGATTTTTTTTAAGTAATGTTTAGTAGGACTCACGTAGATTAATATGAGTACCTTCTTGTAACTTAACATAAAGTATATACAAAGTGCTGAATACATATTTATTTGTGTAACTTTTCCATATTTTTTCACTTTAAAAAGGTGTTCAAACAACACAGATACACAGAATCTGACAACTGTGTTAGAATTCCACCTCATGAAACTCTCAGAGGACCCAGACCTGCAGCCCATCCTCTTCGGACTCTTCCTGTCCATGTACCTGGTCACGGTGCTCGGGAACCTGCTCATCATCCTGGCCATCAGCTCCGACTCCCACCTCCACACCCCCATGTACTTCTTCCTCTCCAACCTGTCCTTCGTGGACATCTGTTTCGCCTCTACCACAGTCCCAAAGATGATTGTGGACACCCTGACTCAAAAAAGTGTCATCTCTTACATGGGCTGCCTGACACAGATGTCCCTGCTTATTCTTTTTGGATGTATGGATGACATGCTTCTGGCTGTGATGGCTTATGACAGGTTTGTGGCCATCTGTCACCCTTTGCATTACACAGCCATTGTGAGCTCACACCTCTGTATCTTCCTAGTTTTTGCATGTGTTTTGCTAAGCATTTTTGACTTACAGTTGCATACTTTGATTGTCTTAAAGTTCACTTATTTTAAGGATATTTCAATTTCTGGCTTTTGCTGTGAACCTGCTCAAATCCTTAATTTGGATTGTAGTGAGAGCTTAACCAAAAATATAATCACATATTGTGTTGGTGCCATATTTGGTTTTTTTCCCATCACAGTCATACTATGTTCTTATTATAAAATCATTTCTTCCATCCTGAAAGTTCCATCACCGGGAGGGAAGTCGAAAGCCTTCTCCACCTGTGGATCTCACCTCTCAGTTGTTTGTTTATTTTATGGCACAAGCATTGGGGTGTATCTTGCCTCAGCCATCATGCATTCTCCTAAAAAGAGCTTGGCTTCCTCAGTGATGTACACAGTTGTGACTCCTATGCTGAATCCTTTCATCTACAGCCTGAGAAACAGGGACATTAAAGATGCCCTGAGGAAGCTTCATAGAAGAAAAGTCTAACAGGAGGACCTACTCTCCCATAGAATACAGGGTCAAAAAAACATCTGTCTTAGGTAGATAGTCTTTTAATCTCTTCTTCCTTGTCCTCTATCTTTATGGTTTGAAGGTTTCACCCTGGCATTGTAGTAAAGAGAAGAGTGGATGGAGCTGGAAGTGACATGGAAACAATATAGATTCTTTAAAATGAGTACTGGGCTTTTAATGGAAGAGGATGAAAAATGTTTGGATATGGATGAAAACAGTGGCTGCACAGGACCATGAACTCTATTCAACTCCTAAATCACTCAGTGAAAATGGTTGTGTTCGCTTCTGTTACTTGTATTTTGCCACAATAGACAATGAAGATAAAAGGTAGATTTGTTTTTTTAAAGAAGGAAACAATTTTAAAAAGCTAATAAAGATTTTAAAAAATTTTAAAAGCTAAGTAAGTAGCATGTCGGATACTTTTTTTGAATAGAGGAAGAGATATAAAAGCCAGGTGGACATTCAGTCTCTCCCTATCATCCCCCATTCATATTAGGAAGTGTTTAATGGCTAGGATAACATGGAGCTAATTATGAGCTCTGTGCATTGATCCTTCAAGGTGCTATAAAATAATCAATCTACTTCTACAACTTTTCAATTTTCTTGGGGCCAGTCTACTGTGATTCATGGCTGTGTCCTCTCCTTGTAAGACTGTGCATCTAAGAAGGCTTCTATCTGTCATAATTCTATGAATCAAGGAGGCAGAGCCTGAGCCTTTCTGGGATAACTTAAGGTGGAGGAGACACATCAGTTACTCATTCAGCTGTTCATGACCCGGTAAAGGTAGAGGGAGATGAAGGAAGGAGGAATAACTTTCAGGTGCACTGTCTCCTTGTGATGAAGGTACATGTGACACTTTGTCCAATAAGGACATACACTCCTGTGTGACACTTCAGCAAAGGGGAATGTGAAGGCTAGGTTTGTGGTTGTGTATGAGGCCCCAGAGGCACCTTGAAAATTTTATTCTCCTTTGACCCTGGTTCCCTTTCCCATGGACATAGCAACCATGATCCCAGCAAATAAATCTCTTTGATTTGTTTCTTTAGTTGCTCGGAATGTGTGTCAAGGTCAGAAGGAAAGGAGGGAATGGCAGTTCGGGTGCAGGAGGAGGAGGAGGAGGAGGAAGGGGAGAAGGAGGAGGAGGAGGAGGAGTTGGCATGGGAAGAAGAGGAGCAGAGAGAGTACCAGAAGAGGAGAGGAAAACAGGACTGAAATTACACCGCGAACTAAGGCTCAGGGATTCCAAAATGCCAAGGCTGCGGGCTCCTTGTTGTGTGTTGCTTATTTCACATCATCTGCATGGTCTTCTCTAAATTTTGTGATCATGTTTTATGATAGATCAGTCATCATCAGAAGGAGAGAGAAAGCAATATGGAGTTTGAAAATGGGTGTGAATTTTCAGTAGGCAATTTCTGGATGTTGGTTATACTTGTACACTATGAATACAATTGATATTACTGAACAGAGCACATAAGATTTGATAAAAATGATAATTATGTTGTGTATATTTTGCCACAATTGACAATAGAAGTAAAATGCAGAAAAAAATTTTTTAAATAAAAAAGGAAAGAAACAAATCCAGTGAGTAGATATTTTCATAGTAAGAGACCCAGAAGTGTGATGGACATTTTATCTTCTTTTTCTTTTCCTCTGGGAACATGAGAAAGCCCATAGGGACCACAATACATGGACCAACATGGTTAATTATGAGTTCCGTGCACTGAGCTTCCAGGGCTAAGAGTCAGTATCAGCATGTGTCTCTAGCTTTTCAGTTCCATTTAACCAATCAAGTACCCTCTGTAGGGTTGCCTCCTCCAGTGTGCCCGTATTAGGAAGTTTATGTCTGACACTATATTCATAACAAGCTGAGAAAGGAAACGGCACTTTCACACAGTGCACAAAACAAGGTAATTGCTTTGGGTCTGCGCTCCTTTGTCATGATCCAGCCAAGACCCAACTTTACCCAGTAAGTGTCAAGGGAGATCTTAGGTGGGTGAAGGATCATTTGATACTTTATTACCTAATCATCCAGACACATAGGTTATCTGGGTGCTGTATGAAAGGGTAATAATTGCAAATTTCCATTCGGAATTACTGTGCACTTCATGTCTTTACTGTACAGTGGGGATCTGATAAGTAACTCAAAGTTTTAATTCCCTCCCTCACCTGTTACACTTCTCACCCACAAAAGGACAAAGTGCTCTTTCTATAGTGTTCCTTGAAATTCCAATTACGAGACAGGTGAAGCCAATGACAGGAGAATGACAGAAATGGTAACACCACAAAGTGAACATCTTGCCAGGAGAATGGTAAGTTTTCTGGTTGACCGCTAACCGTATGTCATTTCCCTGTCAATCTGGAGGCCTGGGGGTGACCTTCGGCCACAGTTCTTGCCCCATTAAAGGTTTCTGTTAAATCACAGAGTACTGTGTAGCACCTGCCACATTCACTGTATGAAGGACATGGATCGATCACAGAGGAGCAAAACTGGAAGAGCAGGACCACTGTAATTCAGCCACCAATGCCCTCAGGCCCCTCCCGGGGAGGCTCACACACTCCTCCATTGCTGCAGTCTGCTAGCTCCACGTTCAAAGGCAAAATAAAACCAGGGGGACTCACTTCACTGTTACTAAGAAAAATGTCAAGAATTTTAAAATGAGCCTCAGAGGTGTGCATGATTAGAAACCTGTGTATCTATGAAATACAGTCTAGTGGTTGGGAAAAAATTAAGACTAATGAGTGAGACCCAGAGTTTGACAATTTAGTCTTGAATCCACTGGTCCCATTTACTGTTTCTGCAAGGAGAGGATGTTGTTAGTATCTCTGAGGCTGAACGTTAGCATCTGAGCTGATATCTATTTGATACAATGGAATTGAAGAACTAAGCAGATATAGTTACTTCCTGTTTAATATGTGATGAATCTATAAAAATAAGGGTAACATGTAACTTAATTATTAGTATTGTTACTATTTACGAGTTAACTTCATATCACTCAACTAAAATACCCTGTTACGTGTATTTTTTTGTATTTCTGACAAGGCATATAATTTTGTCCTTATATATGTTGTATATTTGAAAAAATACTTGATGGTAGACATTCTTTCAGAGTAAGAGAGACTCTTCATGTTTTGGAAAAAATTATTCTCTTTAGTTTCTGTTTCCTTGGTACAGAGGGCCCTTCAAAAATAAAAACTCTTTACTCATAAGTGAAATAAATAGTTCACAGATGTGTAAATATCGTATCTGTTCTCTGGTATAAGAAACTGAAGATGTTAATGAGTTCTAGAATGTATTCTGGTTATTGTGAAATAGAAAATATTCAAAGGGAAATGTAGGGGAGGTGTAAGTAATGAGGTATAAAGAAAAAATGTGATGGTAATTTTAAAAAGGGGAAAACCATGTATTTAGGGGTGGGGGTGGTGGGGTGGGTAGAGGAACAGAAAAAAATGAGAATTAAATTGTGTCATATACTGGTACAAATTCCCAATATTGAGTGTAATCATGATATGATGTGTATAGACAATGTACCAATAAAGATAAAAATGTTAAAAATAAAAACTCTTACACACTGGATAGATGATTGTTTGCCTCACAGAAAAATGGTCCCAATTTGTGTGACTTCAGCACATTTGGTGCCTCTCTGTCTACACTGTCTTCCTCTTCAGGAATATACATACAATCATCAATAAACATAAGTAATAGTTCTTATTTATGTCTCTATCATGAAAAACAGGTCTTAAGTCTTATTTAACAACATCTAGACTGTTTAGCTATTCAAAGACATGACAAAAATGCATTGGGTATTAGAAAAAGAGGCAGAGAGAAGCAGCAAGCTTCAGTCTTGAGTTGACACAAATCTTAGAATCTTATTGTTCCAGGTTTTACTAGCTTAACATTTTTCCCATCAATAAACTCTCTGTCTCCATGAAATCACTTATTTTAAGCAGAGAAAGCAAAGGCAAAATTCTGTCAAGTTTCAGAGATCCTTAGAGAGCATAGACATTGGGAAAAATGACTGGTCCTCTCCCTGTTTCTCTGAACCAGCATGAACACAAGAGTTGGGGAGATTCACATTCAAAGAGACATATGGTACAGGATTAATGATATGGGACTAAAATATTGATTTCCTAATGTCTATCCGAGGGTATTATCTCCTCTTATGAAGCCTAAAGGACTTATTATCCTCTACACAAGATGACATTTGTGGTCAAGTACCAAAGTGTCTCCACTGTTTGTTTGTCAGAAGCTTACAGTAATGGTTAATAGGTTACATTTGACTGGAATTAATTTTTGAGCAGAAAATGTAAATAATTCTAGTGTATTTTAAGAGAGTTAGATATTGTTCATTGTAGACTACATAGATGAGTAGTGATATGTGGATAATATTAAAATATTTTCACACAAATCAGGGTGGCAATTCTTTGGGGGAGCAATGGCTATGACAAAATGTACAGGAGAATGGAATTATGTAGAAGTATTAATCTCAAATTTCATAAGTGACCAATCAAATTCCCTAAAACATCAGTTCTAAAGAACATATTATTTTTTTTTTGAGACAGGGCCTTGCTTTATAGTTCAGGCTGGCCCTGAGCTCACTATGTAGCCCAGGCAAACCTCGAACTCAGCAATCCTCCTGTCTCTGCCTCCCAAGTGCTGGGATTACAGGCGTGAGCCACCAAGCCTGGCTATTACTCTTTATTTTTAATATATTCAGAAGTAGGACTGAGCACCACTGCTCTCTGCAATTTTTTTTTTTTGAAACAGGGTCTCGCTTTGTAGTTCAGGCTGGCCCTGAGCTCACTATGTAGCCCAGGCAAGCCTCGAACTCAGCAATCCTCCTGTCTCTGCCTCCCGAGTGCTGGGATTACAGGCGTGAGCCACCATGCCCGACACTGTGGTATGCAGTATTGATTGCTGGTGAGCGTGAGTCTCCATGCCCAGCATTGTATGTGGTTACTGGGGATCAAACTCAGGACCTTGCGCTTGCAAGGCAGGCGCCAGAACCACTGAGCTAATCCTCTGGCCCTCTGCAATTTAAATATTTTAAAAGGTTTTTTTTTTGTAATGCTATCATTAGGTAATTAGTATTTCTATTTCACAGATGATTATATTGTGTTCATACATTTTAATTATTTTCTACAGTATGTTTGTATTTTTCTCTATGAAACTATACTATGAGCTGACCAAAGAATAAACACAAATTATCTTAGGAAAAAAAAATCACAACCCATGTATCAGGAAAGATTGCTGTGAATAGCTATTAAATTGTGTCAGAAAAGTCAGACTCAAGCAAAGTTTTGAGTTTTTCCCTATAACTAAAGTCCTTAACCATGTGCAAGAGTTTAAGAAAAACAGAAGAAGGGTTTGGAGATCCCTCACTGTATAACATTTTTTTAAAAAAGGAAAAAACTGCCTTTCTGCATTATTGTTTAATTTTTACTGTGAGGAATCTACCAACTGTGGTCAGCAGGGTCTTTGGTTATGTGCATTTAACTTAAATATACCTATCAAAAATTGAACTCCACCAAAGATAAGAACACAAATTTTATATTATGGAACTTTAAAAAATACAAAAACAACTTGAATGAGCACTTTTTCTACAATGGAAGCTCATTAGAAGACAGAATAAATTAGAAATTCCTGGAAGAAAAGTGATACATCTAAATATTTTCCAAATATGAGCCCTCAAATTTTTTTTTTTTTTTTGAGACAGGGTCTCACTTTGTAGTTCAGGCTAGCCCTGAGCTCACTGTGTAGCCCAGGCAAGCCTGGAAGTCAGCAATCCTCCTGTCCCTGCCTCCTGAGTGCTGGGATTACAGGTGTGAGCCACCACGCCTGGCACTGTGGTATGCGGTATTGATTGTTAGTGGGTGTGAGTCTCCATGCCCAGCGTTATATGTGCTTACCGGGGATCGAACTCAGGACCTTGCGTTTGCGAGGCAGGTGCCAGAACCACTGAGCTAACCTTCTGGTCCAAGCCATCAACTTTAATTTAGCATTCAGATAAAGTGATCTTAACTGTCCTAACTCTTGCACAGTGTCTCAAATATCAAAATCAAAACCATTTGAGAAAATGACTGAGCCCTTGGCATTTGTTTCTTTTCTCCAACAATCTTTTCTTTTTCAAAAGGTGCCCAAGAAGTTTAAAAGAAAAACATCCAACACACATCTCAGATTCCATCTCATTGGTTTCTCAGAGGACCCAGACCTGCAGCCTGTCCTCTTTGGATTCTTTCTGTTCATGTACCTGGTCATAGTGCTCAGAGATCTGCTCATTATCCTGGCCGGCAGTGCTAACTCCCACCTCCACACCCCCATGTACTTCTTCCTCTCCAGCCTGTCCATGGCTGAATCTGTTTTGTATCCACCATGGTCCCAGAGATGTTTGTGCACATTAGATTACAGGGTAAAGTAATCTCCTATAAAGGCTGCTTGACACAGATGTCTCTGTACATCGCTTTTGTCTGTATGGACGACATACTTCTGACTGTGATGGCCTATGACTGGTTTGTGGCCATCTTTCACCCCCTGCAATACCATGTCATCATGAAGCCTTATCTCTGTGTCTTCCTGGTCATAGTGACTCTTTTGTTTAATTTCTTAGAATCCCAGCTGCACAGCTTGATTGCCTTACATTTTACCTATTTTGAAGATGTGAACATTTCTAATTTCTTCTGTGAACCCTCTCAACTTCTGCATCTCACTTGTTCTGATAAGTTTACCAAAAATCTAATCATGTATTTTTTAGGTGTCATCCATGGAATCTCCCCCTCTTAGGGATCCTTTTCTCTTACTACAAAATTGTTTCCTCCATTCTGAGAATTCCCACTGAGAGTCCTCCAATGGGAAGCATAAAGCATTCTTCACCTGTGGGTTTCACCTCTCAGTTATTGTTTATTTTATTTTATTTTTTTGAGACAGAGTCTCTCTATGTAGAGCTCACTATGTAGCCCAGGCAAGCCTGGACTCATCAAACCTCCTGCCTGTGTCTCCCAAATGTTAAGATTACAGGTGTGAGCCACCATGCCCAGCACTGTGGTGTGTGGTACTGATTGCCAGTGGGCGTGAGTCACTACACCCGGTATTGTTGTATGTGGTTACCATGATTGAACCAGGGTCCTTGTGCTTGCTAGGCAGGCACTGGAACCACTGAGCTAAATCTCCAGCCCTGTTTGTTTATTTTATGGAACAGCTATTGTCGTTTACTTTACATTCTCTGCATCACATTCTCCTACAATGATTTCAGGGACTTCAGTGCTGTGCTCTGTAGTTATCCTTTCATCTACAGCTCGAGGAATATGCACATGAAACACACCCTGCTAAGGCTTCAGAGCAGAATAATGTAGTTTTACTATGTCTTCTCTCCATTTTGTAGTTTGTGTTGTAAAATCCAGCCACTTAGACCAGCAGATTCTGCCCCCTTGTTTGCACTTGTAGCTTTATGGCTTTCTTTTTCTTCAATGTTTCATAAGTAAATGTTGATTCCTTTGGTTCACCTGGAATTAAATTTCACAAATATTCTTGAATCCGAGTTTAATCACAAATATCACAACTAACACATTATGAAGTGGCAGCTTCTGTAGTTTCTAAGAAATAATCTCAGCCTCCAGGTGAAATGTTCAGTGGTCTGTTTTTAAATTTTCCATCTGCTTTAAAAGTGCATATATAGCCAGGCATAGGTGTCTCACACCTGTAATCCCAGCACTCAGGAGGCAGAGACAGGAGGATTGCTGAGTTCGAGGCTTGCCTAGGCTCCATAGTGAGCTCAGGGCCAGCCTGAACTACAAAGCGAGACCCTGTCTCAAAAAAAAAGTGCAATAGAGGTTTTATTCATAAAGTCTCTGCCTAAGCCAATGTCTCCAGGAGTTTTACCTAACCTGTTTTCCAGCAGGCTTATTTCTGTTTTAATGTATAAGTCTTGTATCCATTGTGAATTTAGTTTTGTGCATGGTGAAAGAGATAGGTCTAGCTTTAGTTTTTGACAGGTTAAAACCCAGTTTTTCCAGCACCATTTGTTAAAGAGACTGTCTTTCCTCCATTGAGGATGTTTGGCTCCTTTGTCAAACATAAGGTGGCTTAGTGTATCCAGGGTTGTTTCTGGATCTTCTAATCTATTCCACTGGTCCTCGGGTCCGTTACTTTGCCAGTAAAATGCAGTTTTTAATCACAGTGGCTTTATAGCAGAAAGAATCAACAAATGGGATCTCATCCTACTGAAAGGCTTCTGCACAGCAAAAGAAGTCGCTGCGCTGCTAAAAGACAACCAACAACATTCACTAGCTGTTTATCAGACAAAGGGCTATTATCTACAATATATAAAGAACTTAAACAGATCAACTTCCCCAAGTTTAAAGACCCAATCAAAAATGGGCATCTGAAATGAACAGACACTTCTCAGAGGCAGAAGTCAAAGCAGCCAAGAAGCATATGAAGAAATGTTCAACATCACTGGTTATTCGAGAGATGCAAATGCAAACAACACTGAGATTTCATCTCACTCCACAAAGAATAGCCGCTATTACAAAATCAACCAACAATAAATGCTGGTGTGGCTGTCAGGAGAAAGGAACCCTTCTCCACTGTTGGTGGGATTGCAGACTTGTGCAACCATTGTGGAGATCCGTGTGGAGATTTCTCAGAAAACTAGGACTACGGGTCCCATTTGACCCTGCTATTCCCCTGCTAGGAATATACCCAAAAGAATTTTTTAAAACCACATTGGAAGGACAGATGTACACCCTTGTTCATAGAAGCTCAGTTTGTGATAGCTTAGTCTTGGAAACAACCCAAATACCCATCAACTGGAGAGTGGATAAAGATGTGGATTTTTATAAAATGGAGTATTACTCTGCCATAAAGAATGACAAGATTGATTCATTTATGTGCAAATGGAGACACCTGGAGGATACACTAATAAGTGAAATAAATAGATCACAGATAAGCAAATACCAGGTCTTTGATATGAGCACCTATAGATGCAAATGAGCTCTAGAAAGTATGACAGTTTTTGTAGAATAGGAAATTTCCATAGGAAATTTAGTGTGGGAATGTAATGAGGGGAAGGAACAAATAGGATTCTGAAAGAAAATAAAAGAGCATGCATATAGGGGGTGGGGAGATGGGGTGGGGAGGGATATGGGTCAAAATGAGAATTAACTTGTGTCATATACTGGTACAAATTCCCCAATGTTATATGTGATTGTGAGATGTATATAAATTGTACCAATAAAGAATTCAATTTAAAAAAAAAAACGTGTGGCCTAAGTTTTCTGCCACAGGGGCTGAATACGGAATACATAATAGTAAGACAGAAGAAACAGAATTACTACAGCACATGCTCTCACACATGTAATTTAACAAAATGTGAACTCCATAGAAACACAGAAGGAAGGCAGTTAGTAGAGACAAGGGAAATTGAGAGGTTGATCCTGGGTAACTGTTGATCAGAGGATTTAAAATTCTAGTTGGATATGTTCAAGAGAATCATTGGACAGTAAAGGATGATTTATCTTATTTTCAGAAAATTCTGAGTGGTTATCAAGTGCTTTACCATAATATCATAATGATATGAAGTAATGTATACATTAATATACTATATTTAAACATTGGGATTGGATAATGCTTCTAAACATGTTGTTTGCAATATTATGCCATTTTATCTGTCAATTTAAAAAATAAATGTGAAAATAGAGACTTTATGAAGAGCAGTTTGAAGGCATGTCAAAAAATTAAAATACAATTACTACATAAACTAGGAAGCCCATGACTCAATGTGAATCAAAAGGAAATATTTCAGCACGTCGAACAATATCTATGCTGCAATGTTTGCTGTATCACTATTGCCAACAACCAATTTAAAATCAATTAAAGCATTCCTCAAGAGATGAGTGGAAAAGAGAGCATGGCGCATGTATATGTGTGTCTATATGTGAGGAAAAATTATCATTTATTACAATGTGGATGGACCTGCAGGACATTATATTAAGTAAAATCAGCTAGGTATGAAAACATAAGAATTGTAGGACATAACTCACACTTGAGATTTTAAAAACTTGATCTCAAAGAACAGAATAGATTGGTAGCTAACAAATGGTAGATTGTCTGGGGGAATAGTGGTAGAAATACTAGCCAAAGAATACAAAATTTCATTCAGATAAGATGAAGAAGTTTAAGAGAAGTGCTTTATCACAGAATAATGCTGGTAGCCAACAGTGACACATTGTATTGTTGAAAGATTCTGAGTGGTTGTAAAGAGTTCTTACCTAAAAAATCTGTAAGACTCAATATCCATCCATCTAAAGATACAATATCCATCCATCTATGTACCCATCTATTTACATATATATATATATATATATTACTGTTCAAACTATAAATTGAAAAATGTATGTATGAAAAATTAAAAATAAAATTTAAAGGAAAGGATTTCTTTTTGATCCTGTAACATTGTAGAGACAAAAAGATAAATAAAATCTATAAAGATTCCCAAGGGAAACATATTACAGGAAATTGTAGTTGGCATGTTTTTCTTGTATAAACTATACTTTCCTTAGGGAACACCATGTGACTTCAAGATCACAGAAAAGAAAAACATGTTTTTCCTTGGAGGGAATAAATTTGTATCCCTTTACCTCCATTTACACTAACGTGTAACTGGAATTTTCCATTCTATTATACTCTTTCTACCTGAAGAGCCTGGAACCCTTTGGAGAGAAGAAATAAGGCACTCTGAGATTTCAACTCTTGCCATAGTGGAACATTTTAACTCATCCCACATGCCCCTGCCCTGTCATTCTGTAATTCAGTCTCCAGGAAAAAGGAAGTAGGCTTTCTGGAGATAGACCGTAAGAAGAGAAAGCTGCCTCCATGTGAGAGATTTGGTATGTGCCAGGGAGGGAAGGTGGACCAAAGAGGAGACAGCGTCATTCTGGAGCTTTCACTCTAGAGTGAGAATGGAAAGTCTCATCCTACTTTAGTTTGTGGAGGTGGAGTTCCCCTGTGGTATTTTGAAGAAAGCAATGTTCATTGAAACATCTCTTTCTTCACCATTATTCTGTTTCCTTCGTTATCCAGAACGTGTAGCCCATTTCCAATAAGACTTAACTTTCAAGGGCCTCTATCTCTTTGTTTGTTCCTATAAATTGTACTGCAATTAGATCTTCTTCATTTGATGGTGTCTTCTTTAACTTCTCACTGAAGTTTGATTATACCTGAGGTATTGTGTACATTTTGTATGTTTGATTGGATTTTTCTAACATATGTCCAAAGTTTGCTTAAAATTTTTACTTAATGCTAGCATTTCTAAACTCTCTATTGTTGCTGTTACCATTTTACCTTAGTGTCCCCAGCACATGTTACATTGCTGTTATTTCTGGTGTTCACTGCTCTGCCTAATTTCTTTATTTTTCCTTTTACCTCACACTTTAAATACTGAGGAAAATATTAATACATAAAATTTCATAATAATACATAATAATAATTCATATTAATACATAAAATTTCTTTGCTATCTTTATGAATTGGTCACAAATATCCTCCTGTTAAATGATTTGACCATATCTAGTCTCCACAGGATTATGAACATGGTTTTTATTTCCTTCATTTACAGAGAGACTCTATTACAGGCATTAACTGCAGTCATAGATATTAAGCTTTTTCAGACTTCAAAAATATCGGTACTCTTTATAAACATCAACTGATTTCTAGGAAGAATTAGTTCTAAAGCAGCCTTATGTTCAACTAGCTTCCACTTCTAAAATTGGCATAAATTTTTCAATATTTTTTTTTGTTTCTGGTGCTGGAAATGGAACCAAGGACTTCCCATGCAAATATTTTACTATCAGCCCACAGTCCAGCTGTGGACACATATGAACCCATTTCATTTAATTTCTTTACTTTGTTCTTTCATTTATGTCAAGAATGGGAAAAGCTAGAAGATTGTTCATAATATACTTATTTTGTCTTTGGTCTTTTTCTATCTCTGATAGTTTTCATGCTGTAAGCAGTAAGAATATTAACTGTGTTCTGTCATGGTAACTGTAAATATTTGTTACCAGTGCTTCCACTTGTCTTTTAATATTTTCAAGTTCTTGGAAGAAGTCACTGGATGGGCAGTCCCCAAAAGAGACCACCTTAAAGGATCTTAATAAATCAGAAATGCTATGTGATGATCAAATGAGGTAATCTGTCTGTTGTGCTTGTAAGAATCAATATGTGTAATGCCCATGTACCCGCTGCCCATGATGAATGCAATTATATACTATAACAAGTGATAATAAAATAGAAATAAAATGCATTGGATGAAAATATAATCAGAAGTGCATTCATAGGTCTATTCTGGTTTAAGAGGCCATTGATGAACATTAGTCATGTGATGTAGTTTTTATTTTTGTGTGATGCACAGAAAGTCATATTTTGAAAGGTTTATTATACATGATGGAAACCACAGTAGAAAAATGTCATCCTATTATTTAATTTTATACTTTAGTGTTTTAGTAAATACTACTCATAATGTAGAGGTGAGGTCTTTGCAATTGAGGGTATTGCATAGCTTTTTCACTGTCACATGATAGTAAAAGTATAAACCAAAATTTACTCACAAAAGTCTGACTTAAGAACACAATATTAATTTTCCCTTACTGGTCTTTCCCCTCACCTCTTCCTGGTTCCCTTTCCCATTTCTTCCTATTTCCAAATATCTATTATTTATTTTTGTCTTTATTGGTGCCTTTTGTTTTTCACATGAGAGAAACAGTATAATGCTTAAACATAGGTGTCAAATTTATTTCAAGTAAAACTATGGCCTAAAGGTGCAGAGTTTGGTCCCCAGGCAAGACATACAATACCAGGTGTAGGGCCTCATGCCTGTCATCCCAGCACTCAGGAGGCAAAGCCAGGAGGATTGCTGAGCTCAAGGCTTGCCAGGGCTACATAGTGAGCTCAGGGCCAGCCTGAACTCCAAAGATAGATATAGATATAGATATAGATATAGATATAGATAGATATATGCATATATATGCAAATGAAAATATACAAGCTGTGTTTGGTATTTTGATGAGTCCTAACAGAGAAAAATTGCTTATGTCTTCTGAATAATAGTAAAATAAAAATAATGAACAAGTGACAAAACAGGGAGGTTTCTGTAGAATTAAAGAAAATAGAGTGGGTGAGGTCACACATGCCTATAGCCCCAGCAACGTGGGAAGCCACACCAGGAGCTCTTCAGTGTGGAGGCCAGCTTGGGTGAATGAACCAGAAACTATTTCAAAACTGCAAAAATAAAAATAATAAGGGCCAGAGAAATGAATCAGTAATAGAGCAGTTGCTTAGCAAGCACATGGCCCTGGGCTGAATCCCCGGGACTATGGAAAATTCAAGACAGTGTGAACAAGAATAAAAAGTTAAAATGGAAAACAGTAGCTGCCTGTCTGAGTAAGTTAGTCACCAGCAGGACTCAAGAGATGGTGAAGGTGCATCCATTCCAGGATGAGTTATAGGACAGTGATAACTGTACCAGGGGCCAGGTTCCTGTTCTTTGAACATTGCTTTGGTTTTCTACTCCTCCAGTTACACCAGCCACATGGAAAGAGAAAATAGCTCATGTCTGACACAATTCCTCCTCCTGGGCCTCTCAGAGGATCTGGACCTGCAGCCCGTCCTCTTCGGACTCTTCCTGTCCATGTACCTGGTCGCGGTGCTCGGGAACCTGCTCATCATCCTGGCTGTCAGTGCTGACTCCCACCTCCACACCCCCATGTACTTCTTCCTTTCCAACCTGTCTTTTGTAGACATCTGTTTCACCTCCACCACGGTCCCCAAGATGCTAGCGAACATCCACACGCAGCATAAAGACATCTCCTACACAGAGTGCCTCATTCAGGTGTACTTTTTTATGATTTTTGCTGGAATGGATAATTTCCTCCTCACTGTGATGGCCTATGACCGCTTTGTGGCCATCTGTCACCCCCTGACCTACACAGTTATCATGAACTCCCGGCTCTGTGGTCTCCTGGTCCTGATTTCTTGGTTCATCATCTTCTGGGATGCCCTGCTCCACCTTCTACTGATAACACATCTGACCTTCACCAGAGGGACAGAAATCCCACATTTCTTCTGTGATCTGCCTCCGCTCCTCCAAGTGGCCAGCTCTAATACCCACATCAATAACATTGTCTTGTACATCACCACTGCTCTGCTGGGTGTCTTTCCTGTCACTGGGATCCTCTTCTCTTATTCTCGGATTGTCTCCTCTTTAATGAAGATGTCCTCCTCTACAAGCAAGTCAAAGGCATTTTCCACCTGTGGCTCTCACCTGTGTATGGTCTCCTTGTACTACGGGACGAGCCTTGTGGAATATCTTAGTTTTACCTTCACCCAGTCTTCCCGGGAAAGCATGATTGCCTCTGTGATGTACACCGTGGTGACCCCCATGCTGAACCCCTTCATCTACAGCCTGAGGAACAGGGACATGAAGGGGGCTCTAGGCAGACTCCTCAGCAGAGCAGCCTCTTTTCCTTAATAGAGCAATGACCTTAATAGCTAAGAAGGTTTTATATGTCTCTAAGATAAATATTTGGAACTTTAATAATGTAATTCTTTGTCTTCCCCAAAACCTATGGGTCATTTTTCTATTTTGGCATACTTGGGAACGATATCTTTGTAGATGGTTTTGTATTTGCTTCTCCTTGAGAATGGTCATTAACTAAAAAATTACTTCTTCCCTTGTTTCTTCACATTTTCTTCACATGTTTCTTCACATTTCATCTTTTACCTGTTTACTTAAAAGCATTTATTATATTTTTAATTTCACATTTAAGGTATGTCACATATTCAGTGTGGAAATAATATTCTCAAATGTTATCTCCTTAATAGCTGTAAATATTCTCACCAAAATGAAATATATTCAGGTGATCTCTATGTTAATTAGCCTGACTTGATTATTGCAGAAATGTATATGTTTATCAAAATATCACATGTACTCAATAACTACATGCCATTATTATTCAAATGTACTTTTTAATATTAAGGTTATTCACCTTCATTTGATTTTGTTCTTGTTATTTGAAAGAAATGAAATGAAAATAACTCAGTTGTCAAGTTAAATTGCTTACCATGTGAGGTTTGTGCTTTTTGACTTTGGAGATATGGTTTCATTTAATCCTGAAAACCTCTCTTTCAGATCTTTGCTCTAAGTCATCCCATTTCTCAAAAGAGGTGCCTGACATTAGGATTATTACAGAATGAACGGACATGGAGCTCACCTTTTGAACACTGGTATATTATATTTCGTAAAAACAAAGAATAAATTTTCAGTATGAAAACTACTTTCTGAAGGGAATTTCTCGTTTGATGTATAGTAATATTACTAGCGCAACTCTGAGATCTTCTTTTTTTACTATCTTCATTAAAACCCACCTTCCACCATCTTTTTTATTCTTTCAGTCTTCCATTATTTCTTCCACTTTTCTCCCTTATTTCTTTCCTTTTGTTTCCTTTCTTTTCCTCCCTTCCTTTTTTTGCTTTTCTCATTTCCTCCTTCCTTATTTTTGACTCTTTTTTTACACTTTATTTTTGACTCTTAGTTTTATGGTTTCATAGTGCGTCTGTATTTCTACAAATGATTAAATTTTATCCTTTTATATTCTTCAGAGTATTCCATTGTGTGTAAATATCAGATATTCTGTATCCATTCATCTGATGATATGCATATGGACACTTCTCATATTTCACTGTTATGAGTTGTTCTGTTATAAACATGAATATGCATGCATCACTGTGATGTTAATGTCTTTAACTCTTTGGGAAGATATCCAGGAGGCATAAAGGTGGGTTAAATGGAATTTTTGTTTTTATTTTGAGTTTCCATATTGATTTCCACATTGTACTAGTTAACATCCCACCATTAATAGAAAAAAGGTTGCTTTTTTCCCACCCTTCATTTGGTGTCTGTTGAATACCACATTGACAACCATTCTTTGTGGGTCTGAGAATAAGAGAAAGTTCTGCAATGACTCCTTTGATTCCTCTTGTGCTGAAGTGTCATCTTCTTGGGCTCAAGAAGTCACCAGATTTTCTGTCTCCCCTAGTGGCGATTGTGGGTTCTTCAGCCTCGGATACCACAGATGGCTCTGGGCACCTTCTCCCTCTGAGCCTGTAAACCTGCAGAATAAATCCCTTTGTATATTTATACATGTATTTTCTACTGAACATGTTCCACTACAGAATGCTACCTCATACTCATTTGTTGGCAAGTAGTGTTCTAGTTCTGAGTTTTATGAGTACAACATTATTAGACCAAACAAATAAGAGACAAAATTCAATATACATAATGCATTCTAGGTTATCAATATTGCAGTCACAGACTTTGGTCCTGCTGTTGTCTTAGTAGCCCATTGTATATAGTCTTATTGTAAATAATTTGGGAAGAACTGATACTTGTATAAATGTCTTGTAGAATTGATCTGTGAAGCCATCAAATTGCTTCCTGAGGTTTTTATGAATAATTTTACTAAAAGCATCATTTTCTCAGATAACATTATTGATCTGCTAAGATGTTCATAATACTCTCCTGTAAATTTTTGGATTTCTATGGTAGTGTATACGTTAGCTCCTTATTCATCTATGATTTCAGTTGAGTTTTCTAATTTATTTTTTCAGACTAGCTGTCAAATTTGTGCTATTATGTTTGTTTCTCCTTTATAAGTGAGGATCTTTTACTCTGGGTGACTACTCTGATAATAATTATACACAGTGCATTAACCATTGTTATTCTTATCAAGAATCTGTTGACTTTTGTCAAGCTTCTCAAAGGACCAATTCATTATTTCATTAATTTTTTTGTTTTTCAAATCTTTATTTTGTGTATTACTGTTCTGTATAATTTCCCTCTTTCTATTCATTCTAGATGTAGATTATAATAACAGTTATTCAGGATGATGAGGCAGGAGGATTATAAGCTTAAAGCCAATTTGGACAATTAGCAAGTTTCTACACCAAAATAAACAATAAAACAGGAGGTGGATGAAGTCCACAGTGTATGACCCTCCTGGAATGTGAAAAGGCCTGGGCTCAACCCCTGATACCATAAGGACAAAATAAAATCTCCTCTTACAAACAAATTAACCACACTGGATTTGTCATGCCTTATTTTGATAGTCATTTGTTTAACATATTTTTAGGAATTTCTTTCTTAATATATTCCTCAATATATTAATTGTTCAGGAGATTTTCATGAATTTCTACCCAGATTTATGAATTTTAATAAATGTATAGAGAAGTTTCTTAAATTCCTTCTGTTCCTGATTATATTGATAACATGTGTTCAAAAAAGGAACTTTCATGAGTTCAGTCCTATAAAATGTGTTAGGACTTGCTTTGTGGTCTGGACGTGAGCTCTTCTGGAGCCTGTGGCTCCATGTGGCATGGAGAAATTCATGTGGATGGTGGCTCTTAGGTGGGATGTTGTGCTGACAGACAAGTCTATTGAACCTTACAGGAACATATGTGATGCATAGGAAACAATTCTCCCTAGGTCATAGCACATAGAAAAATTAACTAAAATGGCTTCAGCAATATTTGTGGAAAGTTTAAAATGAAAAACGAAACCTCTCAAAAAAAAAGAAGAATGTGTTTATTATTATAGATTCTATGACTGATTTAATATAAAACTAATCCCATCAACACCAAAAGCAAAAAATAGATGTGTTGGACTTGGACTTCATGAAAATTAAAATCTTATATGCAGCTAAATATATCATCATTAAAATGTACAATACTAGTAGAATATAGATGATATGAGCCACTAAAAAGGAAAAAATTAAATGAATTCTAGACTGTATGATAGATTTTGTGAAATAGGAAATATTCAAAGGGAATGTGGGAGGGGAAAGTAATGAGGGGAAAGAATAAATATGATTTGGAAAGAAAAAGAAAGAACATGTATATAGGGGGTAGGGAGTTGTGGGATGGGTAGGGATATGGGTAAAAATGAGAATCAACTCGTGTCATACACTGGTACAAATTCCCCAATGTTGAGTGTGATTGTGGGCTGTCTATAAAGTGTACCAATAAGAATTCAATTAAAAAACATTACTAGACTTTTGTATTATTAATTGCATAAGGATTTCATCTGTTTGTGCCAAAATGGTAACGCTAGAATTCAACAAGGAAGTATGTAATATGTGCAGTGTTTCCAGGGCTCATGAAATGGAGATGGGCTGTCCATAAAATGTACAAATAAAGAACTCAATTTTAAAAAATCTTACATGCAACTAAATATATTATCATTAAAATGCACAATACTAGTGGAATATAGATAATATGAACCACTATAAAGGAAAAAAGTATAGAGTTTCAGAAAAAAGTTTACAAATTTATAATCAGTTCATTTCAGCAATTTTTCCAGAGCACACAGTGGGAAAAAGTAACCAGTGCCCAGAAAAATGAAAAGATCCACCATTAATATGAAATTGGAAGATCAAATCATACCTCTCATAGTTATCATTCAAAATGGATTAAAATTTAAGTGTAAGGTCTCCCCTCTGTGCATGTGGAAAGGTAGAACTCAGGCACTACAAGAAGAAACACAGTAGATAACTGGCTGGATATTGATCAGATTCCATATTTCAATTAGACAGGAACAGTACTAAGCAAACTATCAGGACCATAATAATCATAGTTAACAACAAAAGATTGCCAAAAAGAAAAATGTTAAGACAGCATACAGAGCAAGAACATATTTGTAAAACACATCGGCTAGTGTTTTGAATGTAGAATATATAAATGACTTCTACATATTAAACTCAAAAGTATAAAAGGACTTAACCATTAAAACAGAAACAATAAGCCTGCTGGTAAACAGGCTTGGTAAAACTCTGGGAGACATTGGCTTAGGCAGAGACTTTATGAATAAAACCTCCCTAGCACAAGAACTAGCAGAAAGAATCAACAAATGGGATCTCATCCTACTGAAAAGCTTCTGCACAGCCAAAGAAGTCGCTGGCACTGCTAAAAGACAACCACAACATGGGAAAAAATCTTTACTAGCTGCGTATCAGACAGAGGGCTATTATCAACAATATATAAAGAACTCAAACAGATCAGCCTCCCCAAGTTTAAAGACCCAATTCAAAAATGGGCAACTGAAATGAACAGACACTTCTCAGAGGCAGAAATCAAAGCAGCCAAGAAACATATGAAGAAATGTTCAACATCTCTGGTCATTCAAGAGGTGCAAATGAAAACAACATTGAGATTCCACCTCACTCCACAAAGAATGGCTGCAATCACAAAGTCAACCAACGATAAATGCTGGCGTGGCTGTGGGAAGAAAGGAACCCTTCTCCACTGTTGGTGGGATTGCAGACTTGTGCAACCATTGTGGAGATCCGTGTGGAGATTTCTCAGAAAACTAGGACTACGGGTCCCATTTGACCCTGCTATACCCCTGCTAGGAATATACCCAAAAGAACTTAAAAACTCACATTGGAAAGACAGATGTACACCCTTGTTCATAGAAGCTCAGTTCGTGATAGCTCAATCTTGGAAACAACCCAAATGTCCATCAACTGGAGAGTGGATAAAGAAGATGTGG